>JAJOOR010012831.1:0-21641 GCA_036250505.1 Solanum acaule
ACTATCATTAGTTATCACTGTCATCTACCACCATCACCCGTAGGCCGTAACTACTTTCCACAACACCACCATTAGCCAACATCTCTCCAATCGACACCCACATACACCGCTAGTTTTTTCATACATAATTGCTTTTGAAATGTCAAATAACCAAAGTATAAATTTTTGGTTGAAACTTGAAATGAACTTAGGGAAGGCCCAACCTGTTCTTTTAAGGCTTTGTAATCCACGAAGGGTGCAAATTTACGAGGAGTAGCCTTTTAAAAGGCTAATGTTTGATTATTGGCCTCTTTGAAATGTTGTGCAAATAGCCAAATATCTATCTATATATAATAGGAGAAGAAAAAGTGTCACGTGTCAGCACCACAAAAAAATAGCCATTTTAAATAATTATAAATTATTAATTAGTAATAGAATTAAATAATAAATTACTAATATTATTTATTTTTTTAAAAATGAAAAAATAAGAAGAATTATTAATTCACTAAAAAGCAGTTTTTACCGCTTTTAAAAAAATTAAAATTTTACAGTTACTTTAATTTTTTATTGTTTTTCAAAATTTAAAAAAAAAAATATCAACACGCTAGTCATTTGAGAATTTTAAGGAATAAGTTGTCATCAATTTGGAAAATTAATATAAAATCTGAAATTGTAATAATAATAATAATAATAATAATAATAATAATTAATAATAATAACAATAATAATAATAATAATAATAATAATAATAATAATAATAATTAATAATAATAACAATAATAGTAAAAATAATAATTTATTATTATTAAATTAACTTAAAATTGGAAAATAAAAATTACAAACAGAAAAGGAAAAAAAAAAACTAAAAACACGGTTTTTTAGTTCAATTTTTTATTTTTAAAAAAGTATAACTTCCCACGTTTACGGTTTACGAAAAAGGAAAAAGAATATGTATTTTGGACCAAATCAAACTTTTACCAATTAAAGAATTAAATTAAAATTTAGCATTATTTTTTTTTTCAAAAATAAAAGATAACTACCAAAAAACAAATGTTTTTAATATATGTTATTATTTTGTAATAAAATTAAATAAGATAATTAAGGCGGAATATATACAAATGTTAAATTTGCAAGTATACCTCGAACTGTAATTTATATCAATTGCAAATTTAAGAGATTATTGATGTATTGAGCTTGTATACATACATTCGTCAAGAATTTCCCCTTTTTTTCATAAAAATTAAAAGACTCATCACATTTTTGTGATTATTTTGGATTGATTTAAATTGAAGAACATTATTATAGAATTTGAAGGGTTAGGTTGCATATTGGGTTAGTAGAGGTGACGTGTTATCTTGTCGTGCATAGGTTATGACTTGTTAGCTTTTCTTGTCTGATGTTGTGTATTGTGTTTCGATTATAACGTTATTAACTGTTATATTTTTTTTATTTGAGTTGATGTATTTGAGCCGAAAATCTTTTAAAAACAACATCTCTACATTCTCAAGGTGCACTCTACCATACCCAGACTCCACTTTAGTGAAATTTATATTATTGTTGTATTGATTTGGAGGTTTGAATTGAGTCTAACAAAAGTGAGGGAACTAAAGTGTCCAATATATTTGACTTTCAGTTCATACATCAAACTTCCAATTATAACAAATCAGTCCCAAAGACTTCACCGCCTTCATCCGCCCCCACCTCAGCAGCGACGGCCGCCGTGAATTCACCTCTCCCGGCGAACATATCCCAATATCCACCCAACTTCATTCCTTAAACCTAGTAGCCACTTCTTTTCCTCCATCAAGAATTTCCACTAGAATAGGCATCGCAAAAAAAAGACCAACTCAATGAGGTACTGGAAACCCACAAAATTAAGACCTAAAACCTCCGCGATTCAGAGTGGGGTTTTCAATTTGGATTGAGTTTGGAAGACTATATGAAACAATCTCTCTACCTCAGATAAGGAGTAATGTTATACACCTACCCTCCATAGACACTACTTTGTGGGATTAGGATTACAGTGTGCATGTTGTTGTTGATTGAAACAATTTGGGCTTTATTAGAGCAAAATGGGTAATAGGGATTCATGTGGATTATACTTCCAATTGCAATTCGTGTTGCTTTCCTACATTTAACGGTTTTATTTATAGGCTTGTAAAAGTACTTTTTTGGTTTTGAATTGCTGCTTGTATATGTTTGATTTCATTAGGGAAGTTGAAATAATTGAATAATGTCATTAGAAATGAAGGGTGAAAAAATGGAATAAGAATCCTCCACTTTTTGTTGTAATTTTCAAGTTGAGCACACATTAACTCATACATCTTCTGGCTTAATTAAACTTAAGTTTAATCTCTATCGGTTTCTTGTGTAAAATGGAATACAACAACATATTAACTGCTTGAGTGTTGAGGGATTATTTGCTTTATGTGGTCATGCATCAGCAAATATGGGTAAGTATGCTAACATGGCTTTAAAACTGTTCGATCTGAACCAGAAATGCTGAACTTTATTCTGAGTATGAAAAGGAATTCCAAATATTATTATCTTGACAATTTGTGATACTTTTCCGGAAGATTTTCTCTTTCAAGTTTTTCTGGGTAGTTGAACTTGTTAGATTCTCTTCTTTCACCGGGGAAAAAGGCAGGGGGAAGACATTATAATTTTGAAATGATAAGGCAGACACTTTCCTAGAATTGGATAATAGTACAAGAAAAGGAAAGGAAGCATGTTAATGTAAAGGAAAAAGATGTGGTCAATACTAGGATATGCAACAAACCCGATTTCTCAACACAAATACTCAAACATTATATAATCATTGATAGCCAAATTATAATAACAACACTTGGATTACAAGGAGAAGACAAGTAACTAAGGATAAAGATAAGAATGGGGATGAGAAGTTTAGTCTCTAGAAAGAAGATGAGAGAAAGAGACAGTTTCTTCAAAATACGCATAATCCTCCATAACCACAAACGAAAACCATTTAAACTCTACTCAACCTGGATCCCAAGCAAATCTGTTATTGGGCTGTCTAATTCTTGGGCCTCTTTGTGGTTTAGTCCCAGGCCCAACAGCTTGGCCAGCCTCTGACCTATCCGCGTTCACAACAGAATAGTTGCCGAACAACAATCATTATATCAGTGTCATAGGGATAGGGATTAAATATAGCACCTTTAAATCATTCAAACATTGAACTAGCCATCAACTATGACAAGAAACAACAGAAGTAACCATAAGAAATAAAGCACGAAGGACTGCTTGAAGGATAGGAGATTTAGTAGAGAAAGGACCTAAAACAGAGATCAGGATGTTGCTGAGAGTAAGAGATTCTTTAGAGAGACGGGAGCATGATGTGGTTGAGCGTTGATTATGCAGTTTATGAAAGGAAAGAGAGTTGGAAAAATACTTTTCCTCTCTGTGATAGGAATGGCATCAGAACTGATGGAAAAGAGTTTGGGTAATCCTCTATATTTTGCTATTTTTTTTCTGTGAAAGAAAATGATTTTTGCTTGGTATTGATCCTTTCCCTTTCTAAGACATCTTTTGCAGTGAATTAAAACTCTACATTAGCAATATGCTATGAATTTGTAATCATCACATTAATCTTTTGGTGAAATTAACTAGTTTTCCTCTTTCTCTTAGCAAATCGATTTTTTGGACAATCGTGATTGAAGTTGAACTGAATTGGATTGGCAAATTGAGTTGGATTAAGATTTGATATTGAATTGTGGTTTGTGAATTTAATTTAATTTTACTCGAGATTGATGCTATCATTGATTGTGTTCACTATACAAAAACTCATCCAGACGATTGTGAAGTAAATTATGTTCGTAATAATAGTTTCTACTCTACTATATAGAAATGTCAACAAATGGACGACCAAGGGTAGAATGGTAATTTTCAAATTTATATTTTTTAATCAAACATATTTTTATTCTGAAGTTGTTCTTGAAAAACTACTTCTTCTAGAAACAACTTCTGATCTGCATCTCTTTTCAATCTTCTAGGAACCATATCCTTGTCCGCAGAAGCTCCAAACGTCCCCTTCCCTAAAACCTCTCCGCAAAAGCTTTCAACAAATCCCCAAATCAAACATTCTAGCAGACTTGAAAAAGATAATCTTTTTAATGCAATTACCGTCAATTTCTCACTAAATTAGTGGAGCTTGTAAATGCTGCAATTTCAGCTTTCATTGATATTTCCTGAATCTTCATCAAGCTGGCGTATCCAGAGACCAGAGTACATAACACTAAAGGCCTAGACGTTGTATGCTCGCTGGCTAAACATCAAGAGAAATTGGAGTGCCGACTATTCTTCACCAGGTTGTTCTTTACTTTCATTTTTCAAAGATAAGTCCTAATTACATGTCGAAGCGTAGTTTGTCATAGACTTCATTGACAGTACCTTGCTTTTTTCCTCTTCTGTAGAATAATTCCTTTTTTACTAGATTGGTGAAAACATGAATCAAGTTCTTTTAGCAAGAATGGAGTTGTAAAGAATTTGATTCTTCAATATCATCCACTTACGGATATAGTAATCTTCATATAGTATTCTGCACTTTAAAATGATCCTGCCGAGTAGAGACGAAGCTAGGATTTTGAGGTTATGAGTTATAGATTCTAGAAAAGACAACTTATTGAATTTTGGGCCAAAGCTACTTCATTTTGTTCAATCTGTGGACAAGCTTGTAGCTCTGCCTCTGCCTCTACCTCGGAGTATTCTTGAAGCTAAGTTTAGTTTTTTTCCCAGTGTAAAGGATTAGTAGTCATTTTGGAATGAAATATGCTTAAATGAAACAACATGATCATTCAAAACTCTTATATCTGACTTCCCAACTTGCTCGAGTGGAGGCATAGTCATTGTTGTAGAGGGTTTGATAGCCCTTTTCTATGTTACTCGACTTCTCAAAATTGTTGTTGTTTCACCCGTGCTGGACACGCAACTGGTGACATTTTTGAAGAGTTCGAGCAATATAGCTTTCCCTAGGCCTAAAGTTTAAATTCCTTTTACCTGTATCAATGGTCTAATATCAAATAAAGGTGCTTGGCAACAAGTTCAGAATCCATCAGAATCCAAATTATGTTCTTAATGTGGACGGATAATGGTTATGTATTTTACTTTGAATAATCTGGAATAACAAAGTGTGCATCATGTCATTTTAAAGTTTGTTAATGACTCCTAAGATCAAATTTTATTAATCTACATAACGGTTTGTCCGAGATTTCCTGAAAAACTTAAACATCCATTTTGTATGTTAAACGATGTGTTTTAGTGACTTTGATCATAGTTCTTAAACAATTCGTCTGTTTGATATGTAAAACACTCATCTGGGAAAACCGTGATAAATTGTTTGATTAGTTCCAATATAAGAATTACAGTCCAAATATTGTTTATGTTAAAGAATCATTACCTTTTATATTGATGTTTTATACTTTTGTTTTAGTTGCAGATTCTAAATATAAGGAATCAATTTTTTCTAGCTAAATCTATGTAGCGTTTAGCATAATATTATCTTAGTAGTCATAGTATTGCTTTGGTAGTTTCTTGTCCTTTGATTTCTGTTACTCTCTATTGTTTTATGTACCTCGATTATTGTATTGTAATTTCTATTCTCTTACTATCTATTGTTTTTTGTTATTATCTTATGTTTCTTGTACTTCTGTTATTTCTTTTTTGGGCTTGTTTTTCCTTTAGTCGAGAGCCAATTGGAAACAATTTTGCCGCTTCTAAGATAGTGGCCGGGTAAGGTTTATATACACACTATCATTTTCGGACCCCACTTTATAAGTATGTTATTGTTGTTTTATTGATGCAGTTGCCCTTTTTATTGTGGTTCCTAATTTATTGAGTTTTACAGGTTGGTCTCCATGTAAGGCATATTTCTGTTGTTAGCAATTTGCAGAAGCAAATAACTTGTGATGCGATATAGGTCAGACGGAGTAGTACCGAGCAATTATTGAATATATATTTGAGCAACTGGCGTTAGAGGTGAATTTTCTTTTCCTTTTCTTTACTACTTTCTCCATCAATACATGTTCTGCTATATATTGGTATTGCATACCAAGGACCCTGTAATGATGTCTAAAGTATGTGTGCAGTCTAAAATAAGTTTTCCTACAGTTCCACTCAATCAAGTTTGCGAATTTGTGAGTAATCAAATCATGTACATTTGTCATGATGTTTTGAATTGGTACCCAGCGAGCTGGCATACAAGTTGGGTCAATTGGCTTCTTAATTATCCTCACTTCACTCCCACCTCCTCTACACCTCAACCAGTGTGGCCGTCCTTTCACCTTATATGTGAACCAATTATTGTCTGAATCATTTCCCCCCTTTTAAGCCTTATTCTGTAGCCTTATTTTGTACGAGTTTGAAGATTTATATTAAAATCATGAAGTTTGAGCTACATGATGAAAGTTTCAAGATCAAACATAAGGATATAATATCCTAATTTTAAATTGGAAAACTAATATTTATGACAATGTCATGATGTTTTGAATTGGAAACTGAAACTTAGGATAATAATGTTCTAAATTTTGAACTGAAAAATCGAAACTTAGAATAGCAAAATTGACAATGTTAAGTTTTGATTAATACTTTATACTGATAAGTTGCAATTAGAAGTTTTGAAGTGAAAATACATAATTTAGGGATACAATTTCTTGAAATTTGAACTGAAAAATTGAACTCATCTGAAATATTAAACTAAAAAAATGAACATGAGGATATAGAATTATGAAATTTTGCACATGAAACACTGAACTTCAGAACAATATGACTTAAAACTTAAAACTCAGATAGACAAATAGTTGTTTGAAATTTGAGTCAATGCTAAACAATAAAGAATTTATCAATATTCTAAAAAACAGTCTAAAAATAACAACCTATCTAGTTAAACAGTCTAAACAGTCTTAAAACTTAAAACTAGTAAATGTTGGGCCCGTGCTAGCACGGGCCATACCTATCTAGTTTGATACTAAGAAATCATTATTCTGCGATTGTTTTTAATTTCTATTTTAAGTATATTGTTTGGTTTTAAGTCTTTATGACTGGAAAATGCTGTGGAACACTGGGACCCTAATTCCCGTGTCTGCTTTTTCTATTAAACACATTTGAATTTTTGTATCACTCTGAAGTTGGTGTATTATCGTATTGTTGAATATTCCAGGAAAAGAAATGTCTCTGCTACAATGATGGAGGTTAAATTTGGTTACTGATAAACCAAATTGGAGAAGCTATCATGACAATTCTTGAAGAAGTTCTCGAATCACATGTAATGGCTAAGTTCTGAAATTTCTGCGCTGCTCATTTGAAGGTATGCTAAAAAGGTCGAAACTTTTGATTCACATACGTGAAGAGCTAGGATCTCTGAATAGGAACCCTACATTTGCATTTTGTACTTGTGTGACTGATGACAAGTGTGATAATGCTAAAGCAAGGGGCGATGGGTCGGAGTTTGAGAATGAATGGGAAAGATTGCTTAAGCCTTTTGACTTCAAACAACTCCAAAGATCACTCAATAAAATTACCCCGTATCAGCTCAATAAATTATTGGCACTCCCTTTGGATGTACCAACATCGATGGAGCTATTCCAGTGGGCCAGTAGCCAAACGAGCTATTGCCACTCATTTGATGTCTACTATACTTTAATTGATAAACTTGGGGCTGCCAAGGAATTTAAGATCATAGATAGATTGTTATTACAGATGAAAGATGAAGGGGCAGTTTTCAAAGAGTCCCTCTTTATTATGATGATGAGGCATTACGGAAGAGCTGGTTTACCAGGGCAAGCAACTAGAATACTTTTGGATATGTGGAATACTTTCTCTTGTGAACCCACTTTTAAGTCATATAATCAAGCGTTGGATATTCTGTTAACCGGAAATTGTCCCAAAGTTGCTCCAAATGTATTTTATGAAATGTTGGGGAAAGGTATTTCTCCTTCTGTATTCACTTTTGCTCGAGTAATACAAGCATTATGTATAGTCAATGAGGTAGACTCTGCTTGTTCACTTCTCAGAGACATGACAAAACATGGGTGTGTACCAAATTCAGTTATTTACCAGATTCTTATTCATGCACTTTCAAAGTCTAATCGGGTAAATGATGCGTTAAAACTTTTGGAGGAGATGTTTCTTATGGGTTGCATACCCGATGTCAATACTTTCAATGACATTATCCATGGGTTTTGCCGAGCTGATAGGATTCATGAGGCTGCAAAACTGGTTGATCGGATGCTTCTTCGAGGTTTCACCCCCG
Source organism: Solanum acaule (assembly GCA_036250505.1). Taxonomy (NCBI): domain Eukaryota; kingdom Viridiplantae; phylum Streptophyta; class Magnoliopsida; order Solanales; family Solanaceae; genus Solanum; species Solanum acaule. The sequence continues at coordinate 8,243 of JAJOOR010012831.1, forward strand.
ATGCTATAACTTATGGAATTCTGATGCATGCTTTATGTCGAACAGGGCGAGTAGATGAAGCAAAGGTTCTTCTCAACAAAGCACCTGAACAGAATAATGTCCTCTTTAATACGTTGATCAATGGCTATGTGACTAATGGACGAGTTGATGAAGCAAAAACCATTCTGAATGAGAACATGTTGATTAAAGGTTATCAACCAGATGTTTATACATACAACATTCTAATTCGAGGTCTTTGCAAGAAGGGAATTTTGTCTTCGGCTCATGAAGTTGTAAACGAAATGTCATCCAAAGGTATCCAGCCCAATGCAATTACGTACACAACCTTGATTGATGGCTTCTCCAAGGCTGGCCGCCTACAGGAAGCTTATGACCTTGTTACTGAGATGTCAGCAAAAAGTCTCAGCCTAAATATAATGGGTTATAACTCTCTTATATCAGCTTTGAGTAAACAAGGAATGATCCAACAGGCATTAGAAATTTTTGGTGATATGTCAAGCAACGGATGTAAACCAGACATTTTTACATTCAATGCTTTGATTTTAGGCTTTTGCAAGATTGACAAGATGGATGAAGCTTTGGGGATATACCGAGATATGTTCCAGGAAGGAGTTATTGCTAATACAGTTACCTACAACACATTGATTCATGCTTTCTTGAGGAAAGGTAAAACCCAAGAGGCACTTAAGCTTGTAAATGATATGTTATTCAGAGGATGTCCCCTTGATGAGATCACATACAATGGCCTCATAAAAGCACTTTGCAATGATGGAGCAGTTGAGAGAGCATTAGGACTTTTTGAAGAAATGATGAGAAAGGGATCAAAACCTAATCATGTAACGTGCAACATCTTGATCAACGGCTTTTGTAGAATAGGTAAGGTTCAAAATGCCCTTGAGTTTCTGAGAGACCTGATACATCGTGGATTGACACCTGATATAGTCACATATAACAGTCTAATAAATGGCCTTTGTAACAATGGTCGTATTCGAGAAGCTCAGAACCTCTTTGAAAAATTAGAACTTGAAGGAGTTTGTCCTGATACTATCACTTATAACACCTTGATTTCTACCTATTGTAAAATGTGCATGCTTGATGATGCTTATACCCTGTTTACTAGAGGCATAGCTGTTGGGTTCATTCCCAATAGTGTCACATGGTACATACTAGTTAGAAATTTTGTTCGAAAGAGTTATGAGTCAGTTACTACTTTGACTTAGGTAAGTCAATTTGAACAAGAACCGGCATTTCTGAACATGATTATATTCGTGTTGTTGTTGTTCTTATTTTTATTGTTCTTTTGTTGTCCGTTAGAAAGAACAGACAACATATTTCAGAAATTGTCTTGTGATCAAGTGTCTTTCTTTTTCCTTAATGCTTGTGATTCGTGTGTTCAATGTCCAGTAATAGAAGAGTTCTTTGTGATTTTGTGCAAAGAATCATGTGAAACTTGACCTTTTGTTATAGCTTAACATTGTTTAGCTGATATGAAGCAAGCCAAGGGTAACTATTGGGGGTAAACTAGACCGATTTTTTCTGCCCTAATTATTGGCTGTATTTTATGCACAAAGTTGGGATGTATCATATTGTGCAATAAGAAAAATTACATAAACATTTGGTTGGTATTCAGAAGCGTTGCAGAGGCAATAGCTGTGCAGAAATGGTGAATTACAAGTTCCATTATCAGGTTGTTGGGAGAGCTTTGCTATCTGAATCAGATGAGCATCCCAAGATTTATCGTATGAAGCTGTGGGCTACCAGTGAAGTTCATGCTAAGTCCAAGTTCTGGTATTTTCTGAGGAAACTTAAGAAGAGCAACGGGCAGATGATGGCTATTAATGAGATCTTTGAGAAGTACCCAACAAAAATCAAGAACTATGGTATTTGGCTCCGTTACCAAAGTAGAACGGGATACCATAACATGTACAAAGAGTACCGTGACACCACATTGAATGGTGCTGTGGAGCAGATGTACACTGAGATGGCTTCTCGTCACAGAGTTAGCCATCACTGCATCCAGATCATAAAGACGGCCACCATTTCAGCTAAGCTCTGCAAGAGGGAGAACACAAAGCAGTTCCATGACTCCAAGATCAAGTTCCCCTTGGTGTTCAAGAAAATCAGGCCACCAAGTAGGAAACTCAAGACCACATACAAGGCAACTAAGCTCAACTTGTTCATGAAAAACATGTTTTAGTCGTGTGTTGAGAAGCAATTTCTAAATTCTGCAGGTTTGGTGCTTTAGTTTACCTCAAATTAGTATTCATTGTGTAAAAGAGAAGGTAAATCTTTTTGTTCAGATCAAATGATGGTAGTTACTAGAAAAAAAAAAAGGCATAATGCATAAACATGACCCTTAACTTGACGTCAGTTGACAATTATGACCTTTAACTTTGAGTGTGTACAAGTAGGCACTTAAACTTGTATAAAATTGAGCAAATAGACACATTTGTCCTACATGGCACCCTACATGGCAATTTTGTGTCCTACATGGCGTCCTACGTGGTTTATACAAATTTAAAGTGCCTACTTGTGCACATTCAAAGTTGGAGGGCATAATTGTTCGCTGAAGCCAAGTTAAGGGTCGTGTTTATGTATTATGCCAAAAAAAAAAAACATAAACATTTGCAGCCTGCATTTTCATTGAGAATTAGCCTTTCGGGCAATGACAAGGCCAAAATTTTCACTAAAAGGTCATTCAATGTATAGTATATATGCATAAAAAAAAATTGACCTATTTATATGGTGTAATTTACGTATGTCAATTGACTTCCCTCGAACAAGAGTAGCTTTGCTAGAATTTTTTGACAAATAAAATAAAAAATGCTTTCATTGAGAGTTGAACTCAAGACCTCCCGCTTACTAAACGGGTGCTCTAACCAACTGAGCTATGAAAGCTGGTTGACACAAAACTGGAATACACATATATAATAGCAAACTAAAAAAAATGATGTCAATTTTTCTCAGTCCTTTATATGAATATTGTCAATTATTTTGCCAGACTGTTTCCATCGTAGGAAAGCCACAATAATGTGAGGAGGACCACACAATAATCCTTTTAATGTTGTCAAATAAATATAATTACGACCTTACAATACAACCTACGTTTTTCATGAAGTATTTATTATGTATATATGTATAGGTGGATACAAAAGTAAATGAGAAATTTTAGTAACTCAGTTGATTGAGTATTTGAACTTTCACCTTGTTTGGAAGGTTCAATTTCACCAATTTAATTTTGTTATAAAAACAATACAAAAGTAAACTTTGAAATTTAGTTCTTATTGTCTCTATTTCGTCAAGACAGTTCGACGAAGATAGAAACAGTCTCCGTCCTGAAAACAGAAGGAAGGAAAGTTTGCCAATACTCACTAATTGATCTAAGTGAGCTACAAAGTTAGTCTTCTAGGATCAACCACTACAGGAAAATTGTGAATTACATGGGATTTTCCTAGGGATTAGTATGAAAATTCGCAAGAAACTTAGTTTTCTGCGGATTTTCATACTAATCCCCATGTAATTCACCTTTTTCTTGTAGTGAACTTACTTCAAAGTGCCCATTTATTATTTGTTAATTTCTTCTCATCAGTGATTATGTACTAGGGTTGTATGAACATGAAATTAGGCATGACGTATCCATGAAATTATTGGATACATATATATCATATAGTATCTATTTTACCAAATTGGATGGATAAAAACAAAAGATTTGCTGTGTGCTAAACTTATCTTTAGTAAACTTTAGGCTAATGTACAAAAAGTTTCTTAGAAAGGAATAAAACCTGAAAAGAACATGTGAACATCACTATTTGTTAGTGGATTTATTCATGATTTTTATGTCATAAATTGTCTCATGCTTTGTCATGTATATATTGCTGTAGTAAAGTGTGCCACCAACCACACCTAGCTATATATAATCCATTTTTTCTCAAAATCTCTTAAAACTCATTACTTTTTTTTTTAATCATCTTAAAACTCATTACACAAGTTGCAATGTGAAAATTACTTTGTAAATATTAGAGAGAATATTCTTTTTCATTTTGATTTCTCACTCGGTGTTTCGTATATGTTCTAGGGTTTAATTTAGTTTTATGCTGAAAAGTCTTATTTTGAAGAGTAAAACACTTCCTATTAAAGATGTTTTCATATTCAAAACTTGAACTTGAAACATCTGATTAAGAATGAAAATATACTTATCATTTCACTACAATGATATTGAAGAGAAATAGTTAAGAAAGTTTATAACAGTAACTCGATTATTCAAAATTTAATTAGTGACATTAATGTTATCCATTTTTTTGTTTCACCATTAATGTTTGGTTTACTATGTCAGAGTTGATCCTAAAGTTATGGCCTTATGGATATATATTAATACGTAATCTGACTAGTGACTAGTTTGATCAAATCTTCTTATATAAAAAACATATGTCATTCTCTTTTTCATATTTTATATCACAAACATTTTTCTATTAGGAATCTTATGTCTAATTTGTATTAATTACTTTAATTATATTAGTCGTAATTTGTAACTGTGTATTGACAATACATTACCTGGTGAACAATTGAATTACTATGAATCTAGCAATTTAAGTTTGCTTGTATTGTATTATTTGATTTACATATCAAAATTTATAACATTCTAGGTTATGCAGGATTATATATTATATGTACAGATTCGATCGAACTCAATAACTTTTGTTACTATTTGTATTAACAAGTTTATCAAATATGTGCAAATATTTTTATAACCTAGTTATTAACACTTGAAATCATCATTATAAAAATTCAGAACCCATAAAATTAGAATTCTTTTTTCGTTTTTGGTTCTTTACGATATATATTACTTTACTAATGTTCAAGTCTTGCAAAATGATCCTTGTTCAATTATATGAAATTTCACGTACCCCATATTGTTTGAGTCAGAATGTAAGCTAGTAATACTTTCAACTACGAGTCTTTCGCTCATGCACTATTTAGTTTTGACGATTGTGATGATTTTCTTAAGAGTAGTTAGCTCTAGATCATTATGATTAATTATCTTGTTGCTTGTAACGTGGTTTTAGACCTACCTAATGACAGGTACACTTTTTTTAATTAGTTTTTTAAGGAGAAAATGAAAGGATATATATTAATTGCTTTCAAGCAAATAATGGCAAAGATTAGAATAGTGATTTGTACTTCATATTATAGTGTTTGTCTCACGTCAATGTTGGATACTTTTTTTGGATTTGTGTTATGATTGTTTAATTAAATAACCTTAAGCATGTGACACGCAATTCCTTGAAATATATATACTCTATCTCAATTTACATGACATTTTTTAAATTTCGATATCATTACTCCTTTGTCTTTATATCGAAATTTATTGTATTTGAGTTAAAGTCTTTCGAAAACAATCTCTCTACCTCTACAAGGTAGGTGTAAGATATGCGTATATTCTATCCTCTCAAACCTCATTTGTGGGATTTCACTAGATATGTTGTTGTATTGTTGTTTTTCAATTTTGATATTCAAACAAGTCTTTAATTCTTTCCGTAATTTTTTATATATCTTTTAAATATATTTCAAAAAACTTTAGAATTTTATATCAAAATTTATGATCAAAATTAAATTATTTAACTCTCAAAATTTGAACCGGATAATAAATTGAAATGGAGGAGTATATATATATATAATATTGCACATGAGTTCACACGCAATTTCAGGAAATTAATAATTAATATATTGTTACAACAGAACTACATGTTACTTTCATTTCAGAATTTCAGTTGAAAATACTCTGGTAGCTGAAAATTCAATTGGTTGTAAATTTCTTAAAACATTAATCAAAATTATAAACATAATTCTTTGGATTATACCGAAAGATCCAAATAACTTTGAGCTACATAATATTAAATTCAAGTAAAGAAGATCTATGCAACATTTCAAAAATTGATTGCTTTTGTTTTATAAAAATGAAATTACACCCCTCCCTTTAATTTATTTATCTTACTATTGAATAGTAAAAATAATATTTTTTTGTCATAATATTATAAACTTTTTAAATATTTTTGGGCAATTAAAGATTATATATTTAATCATAAATTTTTTAATATATATTTTTTATCATTAATTATTGTAACTTATATTTTTTTTTACTCCTTCCTGAAACTACATACGCAGTACGAAATGTTTATCATCTAGATAATTTTCTACTTATAATATTTTTTATATAATTTTTAAATATGTAGATTTAAGATTGAATGAAGTTTTTATTTGTGAATCACACTGAATATTAGATATTTTGATTCTCATGATTCGAGTCAAATATGTTATTTAATTGGCCCATTAAAAAGAAACATTAATTAACAGGTCCACCATATAATCAGTGTGAGACTTAAATTTAATCAACAACCCCCCCACTCCCCCAAAAAAAAAAAAACCATCACCCAGAAAAAGAAAAAGGATTCTCAGCTCATTTAAAAAGTTACGTTCTTCAATTTAAATCATACATTGTCTAGTCTAAGTAATTAAAATTATTGAAATACTCTTTTTTGGGTGAAATTTAGATATATGGACTTTTCTCATCAATTAAAAAGCAGGTAGCTAGAACTAAAAGAAATAATATAAAGTAGTATATATGTAGTTGACAATGGTGATGACAGAGATTTCGTTAAGAATATTCAAAATTTAATATATATGTATGAAAAATATTTTTTGATGTATATACTTCATACAATTTTTAATATATATAATATAATTTTTTGACGAAAATATTTGATAGGTCTCCCTGAACTATATGTGACAACGCTAGCGATCGTTGATGAGCTAATAAGACGAAAAGGCGTAGCAGAGAAATCAGAATAAATTGCATAACTTGAAAGTGATCAAACACTAATAGAATCTCTCTATATCTCATATGCCATTCAAGAGTCTCTATCTTAGAAAAGTCCAACTAAATCAAGGCGGATTTAAAATTTTTAAAATATGTGTTTTTTTTTTTTTTTTATCAAAAGAAGGGGAAAAAAGTATTAATCAAGTGCACTATTTTGTTTTTATAACATCTGGAAATTAAAATATTACTTGATTCATATTGACCTGACATTTTCTTAAAAAAATTAAGTTGAATTAATTTACTCTTCCATTTCATATTTAGAAAAAAATAATATTTACTATGAAACGAAAGAGTAGATTAATTCTAAAAATATCTATATAAAATATTTATAAATTCACGTGCATCATAATTTAAACCTAAATCCGCCTCCTTATTAATTAACTTGACGTAGGGCACTAAAGACAATAAAAGGGGAAAAAGTCATGTGCTAATTCACGTTTAATGTACCGCAAATTATTGCTCTTCTGCTTCCCCTTCGGCCCTTGACACCACCACATGCTCTTCCTCGTTTGAGACGACACAATTCATATACACTATGGGTGTGTTTTCTATGACTATTCTTTTTGGCATAATACATGGTGTTCGTTATTTAAATTTGTCAAAATATTTTATTTAAATATTTAAATTAAACTATATTTTATTAAAATATCTCAATTCTTAATATAGTATGTCAAGCGAACATGTTAAGTTCAAATCTTTAAAAAACTCTTTGTGTGTTCTTATTATTTCATGAGGTAGTGTTAAGTTAACCTTATAATATATGTCGTCTCATTTTATCTCAATAAGTTGTAAAACTCTATACAGTTTCTATGTGATGTTGATGTGTATAATTAGAAATAATGTATTTTGTATATTTAATTTAACTATCAAATAGACGAATGAAAACATGAACATCTTTCAAGCCATAACTCACCATTAAAAAGTGTTTTAAATTTTTTAAAAATAACTTAAACAAGTAAAAAAAAAAAATTAAAATATGAAATTTGTCGGACAATAATATCCGCCAATTTGTCTCACCATATATATGCATGGACCACAATTGTTAATTCTCTCTCCACACGCATCTACTACTTATATAAGTGTGAATAACCGCACATGTGGCAGTCTGCCTGCTTGACATGTGTGGTTTTTTATCTATTTTTTCTCTTTTTAATTTGTTTGTTTCATTTTTTTAATTTTTATATATTCAAAAATTGCATAAAAAATCTACTATAAATCATGATAATTGACAACTAAATTAATATATTCGTGTCACATAAAGTGGGACAAGAGAAGTAACATGTATTATTTAATTTGAAAACTACGTAAAAAATATTCTAAATCTCAATAACTATAAATCATGATAATTGATAACTAAATTAATATATTTGTATCACATAAAGTGGGACAAGAGAAGTAACATGTATTATTTAATTTGAAAACTACATAAAAAATATTCTAAATCTCAATAATTAACAACATATTGACTCTTGAAATTCTATTTGTTCTACATATATTGGGACAAGGAAAGTAATATATATTATTTAAAAATTAAGTAAAAATTACAATAACTAACAACTTAAAATATTTAAAAATCATATCAAAATTTAATTGACTCTTTAAATTTTATCTATGTCACATAAAGTGAGAAAAAAAAACATATTGGGCCCGTGCTAGCACGGACACTTATATCTAGTCACATATATTTGACAAATAATAGTAATGAATAATGATCAATAATATTTGTTGAAATTAATATTTATTATTTTCAGTCCAATCCTCATATATTTGACAAATAGAATCTTTCGCCGCTAAACTTCTAGAAAAACTTAATTTTTTTCTTTGAACAGAAACTTAAAGTTGATTAACACTGAATTTGATTAGCAAATTGAGCATTAATTATAGTTTTGTGTCACTGTCATTTTTTTTTTCAATTCCTTTTTAGTTTTGTCTAACTTCTTTAATTAGATTAAGAAATTTGTTAGGTTTGAGTCTGATTTTCTACCAGATGTACCATTCTTATCCGTGACATTAGCATTGTCCTCGTAGTTTCTTAGTCTTTTGCTTTGATTATCATTTGTAATTTTTATTTTTCCTTTAACACATTATGTTGTTGATATATATATATATATATATATTACAATACTACTCTCTATTATATTTCATATTATTTTATTTTGTTACTGTTCTTATTTTTATATTCTCTTTTTTCAAACGGCTTGAAAATGCATTATTATAAGTCGATGGCCTCTCAAAAATTATATTTCTATCTCTATGAGATATGAACAAAATTTGCGTACATTCTATCATTGTCAAATCTCACTTATAAAATGATACTGATATGTTGCGGTCGTATTACCTTTCTAAGCCTAGTTTGTGTTTTTAGGTTCAATTGACACGATTCAATAATTTGTAGTATCAACTATTGATTTGTCTTCAAAAGTTTCTTAACTCTTTTTCCATGAATTTAATCTTTCTTTGTAGTATAGGCCAAATAATAATAATTTCCTATTGATAACTTTTTACTGATATATATATATATATATAAATATATATATATATAAAAGCAATTTATATTTCTCATATTATATTCTCTAAAGAAATTAAAAACTTAATAAGTGAATCTATCATTTTCCTCCTTGTCAAATTAGAGCACTGGTCTCTTTGTTTTTTCAATTTGTCAAAACAGAATATTTAACCCATTCATTCTTATTTTTGGGGAAGATTAAACAAATTTACACCAATTATGGAGCATAAAAAAATTAAAATATTTCGAGTGATAGTCTTGGACATTACAAATAATTTTAAAACTTAATTACTTAAAAGCACATTTAAAAACATTTTATATTATTAATGTAGTATAAGTAACATGTTCAAGTTAATTATTTATCATTTTTGCAGGTCAATATTTAATACTACTTCTTGTTATAGGAAGATACTCGTGATTTTTTACTTTTTCTTTTTCTGTTATTAAAGAATTAAGTTAAATGGTCGCTCATTCAATCTCTTAATTTAAAAATAATCTACAAATATATAATATAAATAATATGTATATAACCATATATGATTAGTGTATAACCTATCTATATTTCCTTTTAAAAAATGTGAATTCAATCGAATATTGTAATAAAGATTTTTTATTTTTAAAATTATTTGATATTATAAAAAGAGTTGTTAACTACGAGTGCAAAATAATGTAGTTACATCATACTTTAACCAACTTGAAATGTGGTGATCAAATTATTATATTATTAAATAAAAGTTAATCGAACTTCAATGTGATTATCGAAGAGGAAAACAATCTGTTGCTTTAAAAAAAGAGAAAAGGAAAAACCAAACAAACGATGAAAACGTTTAACGAGTCGAAAGTAAACGTAGGTCAATCATTTATTTTCTCTTAAACTTTCTTTAATTACATAATGACCCCTTCAAAGTTTCAAATTGTCTCAACTTCCCCTGATCTTTTTTGTTTCATTCAGAGAATGAAGGAATATGCTTTATCTTCCTCCATAAATTGATTTGAGAAAGACAAAGAGAAAAGTTAACTTTTTTTTTTTTTAGCACACAGAGATAGAGAGGGAAAGAGGGGAAGAGGGGGATTGAAGAAAGAGCAAACAAAAACCCCCTCAAAATTCAATTTCCTTTCTCTGCTCTTTTTTCTGTTGTAGTTGTTTTCTTTTCAATTTGGTTCAAGAAATTTCTTGGGTTTGTGAGATTTTTGTTGTAAAAAATGGAGGGAGAAGTTGGAACATGTTCATCCATGGCGGTTTTAGCTGATTCATTGAAATGTGAAACACAAGGGGAAGGGGGCAGTGGTGTTATTGTAAATGAATCGAAATCTGCTAAGTTTCCTTTGTCGTTTTGGGAGATTGGTGTAGCTGTTAGTGTCGTTTTGGGTTATGCATTGGGTCTTGGTTGTGTTTATCTCACCATGCCTGCTTCGGATTATAGCTTCCTCAAGCTTCCTAGAAATCTTGAAGATCTTCAAATACTCAGGTAATTTATGAGATTTTTGTTTTTTCATTCTAATTAATTGCTTCTCAACATGTTAATTTTGGCCTTGTGAGATGATGGAAATGAGAAAGTGCCAAAATGGTGTTTTTTTCAAAAGCCCAAAACCAGAAAATTGAAAAAAAAAAGCAGACTTTTAATGAACAAAGTCATAATTTGTTTACTTGGGAATAAAGGGGTATGGCCAATTAATAGAGTTGTAAAAAGGATACCTTTGAAAAGGTCTATAATGGTGGTGAAAGATTTCTGCAAGAGAAAATCTTAACAATTACATCTAATTCATTCATTTTTGTAAGCCTTGCTATTCTTTCTTATCTTGCTTTTGGTGCCTGCTGCCTGGTGGTGACCATTTGGGAAGTTGGTCAGACTGGTTCAAATCATGGATTTCTTGCAGGAAAAATCCTTGATAAGACGTCAAATGTGCGGATTTGCTGATCTATGAGTGACATTACTAAGGTACTCAGGTGGTTGGCAACTCGACTGTGCCATAAGCATCTGTAAAATCCATTAGCATAGAAGAGAATCTAGATGGAGCTGAAGTATACACTATTTATTTCCCAAGAGTGAACAGATTTTCTGAAGAAAAGGAGGACGGAAAACTTAGCCTTTTAGCATTTCATGGATCAAAGTAGAAAGTTTATAATCTCTTGTGTATTGCACTAAATGGTGGGATGAGTAGCAATTGACTGTCAGGTTGGATGTGGGAGCTGTTGATAATTCAAGGTTATGTTAGGGAAACAAACATCGGTGAGGGTAGTCTGCAAGCTATGCCTTGGTTGTTCACTTGTGTTGTATTGGAATGAACTTGAGGGGGATGAGCGTGAGGGAGTTTTATATTATCTGACTTTACAAGCATTTACTAGTTTCAGGGACTTCGGGAGTAAAAGTCTGTACATCTGACTATGCCTCTCTGCCTATTTTAGTTGGTGGTTTTAGGGGCATTTTGAACACCCGCAGTTGCCTGCTAATTGATGGAGAGTCATAAGTAAATCCCATTGAATGGTGGTTAGAACAGATTCTTAGATGTAACATGCGTAATGCAACAAATAAAAGAAAGCAGTGAATTCATATGTACACGCATTGTATGAGTGGAGTAGGGGTGGGCGTTCGGTTCTTCGGTTCGGTTTAATCAAATTTCGGTTTGGTTCTTCGGTATTCGGTTTTAGAAAAGTGTGCACCATATTTCAAACCAAACTAGATCGGTTCGGTTTGGTTTTTTCTACTTCGGTTCGGTTTAGTTCGGTGTTTTTAAATCGTTTTTTCGGTGTCAACAAAAATAAAGAGAGAATATGATAAAGTAACAATTGTTATTCACTTCACACTTCAAACTTCAAAGTAACAACTAACCGTCTAACAATAAAAGGTAAGAACATCAATTTGTTGTTCTCACTTCAAAGTAACAACATAAAATGATAAAATCATAAAGTAGAAAGTAGAAACACCAAGTTGCTGCTCAAACTTGAATTAAATTGAGTTTTGTTTAGTTTAGACTTTAGGTCTTTAGTTTACTATTTTGTTATTTAGATTTTTGCTATTTAAGTTTAGGATCTAAATATAAAAATTGAAATGGGCCTAGTAAAGTTAAAAATTAAGTAATATAATAAATACTTTTAAATTTATTTAATAAAACTTCGGTTCTTCGGTGCACCGTAGTTTCGGGACCCGTTCACCGAACTCCGAACCAAAGTTCCAAAAAAAAACCGACACTGAACCAAAACACCAAAGAACCGAATTTTTTCGGTTCGGTTCGGTTTTTCGGTATTTATGCCCACCCCTAGAGTGGAGGACTTGACCAAGGAACTGATTAAACAAGGGGGAGGGAAGATAAAGTTTGTTCACTAAACTTCTTGGTGATATCCCAAAGATATCCTGGCTTTGAATTGTGCACTTAAAAATGCAAAGTGTATTTGTGCAAGCACATACGTACATATCTACAAGTAGCGCTTGTAGTTGAACATTTGGCATTATGGTGATGCAAAATACTGCACTTGTAGTTGAACATGCATGCAAGTCTGCATTTTGAAACTTCGGTCTTTATTGATGGAGATGACATGAATATTTCTTTCATCTTATTTCGTACTAATTTCCATATAAGACACTTGTATGTGCTTCAGCATCTTTTTAGAATATGAATTGGTTTTTGATTTTTATACCACCAATCATTTTAAATGTTCTGTAGGGATCACCTGGAGAGCTATACCAGTGACTATACTGTTCAGGTCCTTGTCGGATACTGTGTAGTCTACATCTTTATGCAGACATTTATGATCCCAGGAACAGTTTTCATGTCACTTCTTGCTGGGTCTCTCTTTGGAGTCTTCAGAGGTGTAGCACTGGTCGTATTCACCGCTACTGCTGGTGCATCATCTTGCTATTTCCTATCCAAACTGATTGGGCGGCCCCTTGTGTTCTCGCTATGGCCTGATAAATTAACTTTCTTCCGTGACCAGGTGATTTTCAACTCACAACTCAGTCATCATTTTCTGCTTTCCTTAAATGCTACTGTTGCAGTAAAATATCTCTGATCTATCAGGT
>JAJOOR010012832.1:0-27831 GCA_036250505.1 Solanum acaule
GATACGGTTGCTCTAAAATTTGGGTTAGACCTATTTCCCACTCAATTTGACCCCCTAAACAAGAATATGAAGTCGGATTTTTGAAAAACGAAATGGATTTTTTTATATATAGCTAAACAAGTTTCCGGTAACTTCCGAAGCACATTTTTAAGAACTTTTTGGGTCATTTCAAGAGAGAGTACACTGCGATTTTGTTTTCTTCTTCACATCCCTGTCAATCCGTACATCGCAGCAACACACGTTTTCTCCCCTTTCCTCTTCCGGAATGGGGTGAAAATTGCAAGGAAAAGGTGTCTCACCTAAAATGGTGAAAGATTGGGAGTTTGAATTCGAAATGGGTTTCAATTCCGATTCGGAATTCGTCTCTTTTTCCCCCCAACTGAGAACCCTAAATTTCTTCCTATATGTATTCCTTATCACTCACTGTGGAAAGGGGAGGGGGTTGGTTTTTTTTTGCTGGTAGACAAATAGAAAGGTTGGAAATTTTTTAGAATAAAGAGATAGAGTTGGAAAATAGAGGAGGTCCACTAATATACAGAGAGAATAAGGTTAGAAGAACAAAGAAAAGAAAGGATTAGAGAGCTTACATACGAAGACATAATATATACATAAATAGAAATGCATACATAATAGAAAAAAGAGATGCTATGGGGAATTGGAGTCTAGATTTCGTGTTTGCTTTCTCTTTCTCTCTTCCTCGAAGCTCGCCGGAGTTCATCTATTGGTGGTGGAATTGTCTCCAGCAGCTCGAGTTCCAAGTTTTCTGCCCGGAAGAAGGTGACCCTCCTCTCTCGATAGCTTTCTCTTCATCTCTTCTCTTATCTCGTTCGGTTAATGTTTGAAAATCTCTATTCTATGGTTGATCTCATTAATATGTCGTTGAGGTTTTGGATAGCTTGAATATGTTGTGTTTATATTTCTTATGCTACTTCATGATCTAGTTTCAATGTTTGAGTGTTTGCCGTTTTGGTTTTTTAGTGCTGTTGATTCTGTATTTGATCTTCTTGGAATTTATGTTGTTGTTTTCCTCATTTATTTTTGAATGCCGAATCTGCCTTCTCATGTTTACAGTCTTCAATGATAAGTTGTTATTCACATAGGTTTAAGTTTCAAGATCAACTGATATGGTTAAATATATGTGGCGTAGTCGCATTCTTATTTTGACATCTTATTTTCTCTACTGTTAAATACCATGGAATCACTTGCTATTTAGCTTAGTACTTTATCGTGTTAGGTGTTACTGTTATATAGTTTCATACTCCAATTATACTTTGTTCCTTCTGCCTCTTTGTGATCATGATTGCTTTATTTTGTTACGGTTCTTCTGTTAAACCTAAGTGTGCTTAGTTGCAATTGATTTTCCTTTTTAGGACTCTATAATTTCATTCAAATTTTAAAATTTGTATAAGAATTTCACTATGATGATTGGAATATTTAGTTTGTTTTCAGTTTGCTCTAAATTTATCGTATTACGCCATCTCTCAATTTGTCAATTATCCAATGTTTTCTAATTGCTTAGACCTCTTATTATGTATTATTGTTGTGGAAATTTTCTCGTGCTACTTGTCCTTGCCTTGTGATTATCTTTCCCTTTGCTCTTCAAATGGCTTACGTTAATTAGATTATGTGAAGATGTGTTTAATGAATCGATGCCCGGGTTTCAAATTTGATGATTTTAATCTTTAGTTGTTTGTTTTGTCTACTATTATTTTGGTTGATATACTTCGCATTAAGTGGGTTCTTGTCGTGATTAAATGTCGTATGAGATATTTTGTTTCCTTGTAAGGTTTAAAGCTTGGAATAATAAATTTTGTGTTTATCTAGTTTGCTGATGTCATCTATATCTTATGTTTTTTTTAATCATGAATGAATTGCACTGGTTCTCATGTATATCTTTTGTGTTTGCATGTGAATCCCGTCGAGTGAGTCCACTGGACCCCTCCATTTCTCCGATGCATTTTAGTTTTTGAGCCAAGGAGGCTCAAATCTCGTTTTATCAAGGAACAGGTCCCTAAAGTCGACGTGCAGGTCTTCGGGGCAGACATATGGGATTGTATACACTAGTATACATCTAGTGTATATGAAAAGTGGGAAAATGAGCCCCCTTTACTTTAAGATTGTATTTTGTTATTTTTGGGCCTAAGCCTTGTCATTTTAATTGTTATTATCTTGTTAGATCTTAGGACAAATGGAAATGGGTCAAAGGCCCAAAACTCAAATTAGGCCCAAGTGCTGGCCCAGGCGGACAGAAAACCAGACTTGGGCCTAAACTCTCTCTCCCTATTTTATCTGTTTTCGTATTCGCTTAATTGTTTATTTGCTAGTTAATTTTAAGGTTTTTTCCCTAGTTTAATTCCCCAGAAGACGAATAAATCATATCTTTCTTAAAATCAAATAAATATATTTTCCACTTAAGTAATATCCTTATTTTCCTTCCCCTTGAAAGTGAGTTTAAAAGTTGTTTATTTCTTCTATTTAATCAAGCATGTTTTTCTTTCAAACATATTAGCCAAATAGTCAATTATCGAATAACCGCGTATTAGCGGGCATTTCGGGTGCTTTCAAATCCTTCTCGAAATGCTAATAAGAACCTCAAACCCCCTTGAATATTTTCATTAGATTTCTATTTTAATCTTTTGAAAAAATAGTTTTCTTGATTTTTCTTAAAAATTAAGTGGCGACTCTTAAAATCAGGCTTAATTATACTTATTTTAAAATAAAACAGTCCCTGTTGAGGCTAATATTGTTATTGCTGGTTATTTTGGTACCCCTGAAGTGTTTGTCCTTGTCCTCTCACATTATTTTGCTACCACATATTCAAACTACCATTTGGTAAGCTCCATGAGAATCTGGGATGCTTTTGCCCCATTGCATTAAAATTGTTTCCTTCTTGATAGTTCCCTTTGTAAAAGTTTCCAACAACATTAACCTCTTCTTCTGTAAATGACCCTTGTTGACATTCATGAGTAGGATGCCTCTCTGAACAAAATTCACACATTATTTATTGCATCGTTTGAGTCTGGGCTAAAGTCAACTATTTCACATCCTTTTCAATTGATGCGATCTGCGCCTGCAAGGTAGTGTAAGTATCAACTTGGTGCGATCTGCTCCTACAAGCTCTTTCGATTACTTTAGAGAAAATATATTGACTCAATACAACAAAACTATGCAACAATATTCACCAAGATATTCCTCTTTCGATTAAATAAAATTATGAACAATGTTGCAATTTAATTCAATATTCCCATAACAATTTCAAGCATAAGAATGAAATTCAAAATCCCAACAAATTCATCAATACAACATGTTTGTCAAATACCCTCTAAGAATCTACTCCATGGATGAGAATAAGTTTACTAAGAACAAAGATGAAAAAGAAGACATAGAAATCAAACTTTGAATCCCAACTTCCGTTTTGGATTCAAGTAGTGTACCACGTGTTCCCCCTCCTCTTCTTCGTAACCTAGTATTTATTTCTCTTCTCTTGGTGTCGATCTCTCGATCCTCTTTCTTGGACAAGCTCCAACACAGTATAGCATAGGTTTCATTTGAAATTCCAAAAATACACTTACTTTTAATGTTTTCACGCCTTAACTCCACCCAGGCACGCTGCGTAAGCGCTTGGACGTGCGACTGGTGCGAAGAGAACCAATAAGTAGCTTGGATTTCACGCGGGTACGTCGCTAGGTGTGCGGAAAGGTAGATACTAAAATTTTGGTCTTTTTTTTCTTTCTTTGACATTCTTGTTGGCATGTTTCACTTATCATGTTCAACACTTGAATTGACCACCCTATACACATGAAAAGTAGACCAATAATTGCAAAATTCACATCCAAACTTGTCTAAACTTTCTCATTTTATTCTCCCATCAACGCTAGACCTGACGGTCCGTCTAATATCCCATCTGTTGTGTACTTTGGCCTACACTTAGATCCATTTCACGACCTAATTCATCATGTTATGATAGTACCTATACACCCCACCAGTAGGTAATCTTTACCTTTAGCCCAAAGCCATAAGCAATGGGATATTAAGCGGAAGACAACAACAAGAAGCATGAAGCTTATAACAAATCAAAGAAAGGGTAATCAACATAAATGTACTACAATAAATCATCATCAAGACCTGACATCAATTGGTAATCGAGCATCTAATCAAAATAAGAGTACAAGGAGTTTTACAATTACAAAATAAGTACAATTTGTCTCTGAAGATAATATAAAGACTAAGCGTAGCCAAAATAGACTGAAATTGATAACTCTGAATGCTAGGAGCTCACCCTAGTCTCTGAACTCTAAGTTGCTATGTAGTCCGCAGGACACCAAATCAACAGCAAGAGATAAAACTATAATTTACATGGAGAAGAAGTGTAGTATGAGTACTAAAAATATTACCTAGTAGGCATTGACTGAGTGTGAGAAGCAAGGGATGTCGTGAATGGTGGGAGGTCACAGAGAATTGACCTATTCATAGAGTGATCCTATGATCGATACAGGCCAAAGATAAAGGTAACACCCTGAAAATTTCTAAGTTAAGGTCGAACCATTTTTTATTTAAATGTAAGGTCATATCGAATGATTCTTAAATTTTTCATATGTGTAAAGGTAAATTCTTTAGTGTGTGAATGTATTTGGATATGAATTAAGGTCACATGAACCCCCTAGAACAAAGTTGAGTTGAAAGCTTCATTACTGTTTAAGTTTTGACGTAAGATTCTACTTAGCTCAACTTTAAACAAATCATATCACTCATCAAATAATGAAATAGGTAGCCCATGAACTATAAAATTAAGGGTCTATGATTCTTCTTTCCAACACCACCAAGTTTTCCTTATTTCGAGTTTGGAGTTAAAAGTTATGATTGTTTTACTAGAACATACTCGAGCTGGGAAATTAGGCGAACTCACCTGCCCACTTGGCGATCTGCCGAATAAGTTGGCGAATCACTGAGTTAGCTCACCAGAATATCCCAAAAATGTTAAGCATCTATCTATTTGGGCTATCTAAAGTCTCAATGGGCTATCCGCCAAGTATTTTCAGCGAGGAGGCCTCCAGGACACTGTTTTGGCCGACGGGACTCATTAAAAGGTCGTTTATATGATTTTTATTGTCCCCTTATGTTCTTAGAAGGGTATTTTTGACCATTTACCCTCAATTAACTTCTGTAAGTCTATCTCAAGGCCTAATAACCTCCTCATTCATGCCCAACCCTCAGACAAATCAAATTCACACATTCTAAGTTCTCTCAAAAAAGAAACTAGGGTTCTTTGACTTGAATCCTCAGTTCAAGGTTTCAAATTAGGCCTCTTCTTATCAGATATGTAAGGCTATTTATAGTGTTGGACTTTTTCTTCCTCACGGTCTATATCTAAACTAAGTCAGCAAAAGTTATGTTTAGGGTTTTACCCATAGCTTCTTGGAAATTCTGAGTTCAGTTTCCTTATCAGTTGAGGTTTTGATTTCTACTATGTTGTCAAAATTCTAAAGTGTTGTTCATGCTTAGTATCGCATGCACCCTATTGATTTATTAAAGTCATGTTTTCAAAGGTAACTACATGAGACTTTCTTAAATATTGATTTTGGATTTGAAAGATAAGTCCATAAGTACATGTTTTAAATGCAAGCTTTAAACAGAGTCTTTAAACAAAGAATCAAATGTTTTCATATGTAATATTTGATAGTTGAGAAACAGAAAAAGTATAATTGATGTTTCTGAAAAGTACTTTAGTAAAGCAAAGCAAAGTGAATATTAAAGTAAAGTAATAGTCCCTTTCCTTGTAAAAAGGTGATTGAGTATAATAGATATTGAATATTTTGGGAGTAGTATCGAACACCAAATTGGGTAAGAGTCTATTTTTAACTTAAGTCCCATAAAACTACATGGTCAGTAGAGGATAGGATCCCACCAATTTGTGGTGACTCTTCACTGCCTCTGAGAAGGCCTATTAGATGGATCCATAGTTATAGTAGCATCCTATACCCCGATAAGGTATAGGATGGCCCTTGCAATGTGGGAGAAATGTTGTATCATTTCTAGGATCATAGTAATGGTTGATGGTTAGAGAAACTCCCCACAAAGTAAAGTTTTCTATTCTCATATTTGTTATCACATATCTTATTGTAAAGTACAAATGGTTTTCACTACATGTTCATATATTGTTTACTTGACATGTTTTCCGCCATCAGTTCAATTTTTTTTTTTCATATTACATACTCTTTACATTTCATGTACTAATGTCATTCGACCTACATCTTTTTATGATGCAGATACAGGTGTTTAGGATCATCAATAGGCGTTTCATTGAGATCACTTGCACTCATAGAAAGCTTTTGGTGAGGCCTCCTAACTTTCAGAGGACACCAGTCATTAGTTTACTTTTATTAGTTGTTTAAGGTTGTCGTGGGTCTTTTCCCGATGCCTATCTTAAACATTAGAGGCTTCATAAATAGCTAGTATTGAGAGTCTTTTAGTATTTCTATTGAGATGTTTTGTTAAAACTATTACTGCTTTCATTCGGTACTTTTAGACAATATAATGGGGTACTTTGACTTAATGATTTAATTCAGTTTTACTATCTAAATTTGCTTGAGTCAGTCTTCCGCTAATTAGTCATCTAGGCTAAGGGTTCACTTGGGACCAGCAATGGTTCTTAAGTGTCGGCCACATCAAGGATGTAGGCTCAATGCGTGACATGAAGCAAGTATATATAACAAGCAATAAGGAAAGCATATCACAGATAACTAAACAAGAGATAATATGATAGACAAGCAATAAGGAACATAAGTAGGACACAAGAAATAAGAAACCAAGTCAAGAACGTACCTGGCACAAGCCAACAACCTACTTACAAGAAAATAAAATACTCTAGGTTAGGAGGACTAACAACCAAAAATCTATAGCCACAACCTATTAGTTATTAGATCAACAACAACATAGGAGAGAATGTAATCAAACAATAACCAAACCGAACCTTCATAAGCCCGGTAGGTACAAACAACAAACAAACCCAACTCCCCCCCCCCCGCCATTAAACTGGAGGGTGCAGTAAACAAACAAGTATATTGTTGATAGACAATGCATATGAATGCAGAGTATGTAGTAGGACCATAAGTAACCATCAGGAAAGACCTAATTTTTCCTATCGATGGCTCTATATATGTCCTAACATGGACAAACATTTGTCCTACCAATTCACCACCGTCTACTTTATAAAGATCACACATTCAACACTGAGAGGGCCATTGCATTCTCAAATTATAAAAAATTTCATCACATATTTCATTCATTGAAAGGGACATTACATATTCTACTTTTTGAAAGATCCATCACACATCTCATTCATCGAGAAGGCCATTACATATTTAAATTATCGAGACGTGCAACACACATATAATTTGTCGACAGGTCCATTACATATTCAAATTTCTGAGAGGGCGATTCATATTATAATAGAGGTGGTGATATCATTTGCCGAGAAGTCCATTCATATTATATTACCAGAGGTGGTGATATTATTAGTTCAAAGGGTCGTTCATATTATATTATAAGAGGTGGTGACATTATTATATCATTGTTGAGAGGTCCACCAACATCAGACAATATTATCGATGGGGAAATAAGCATATTGCATCGTATAGACTCATCGTCTATCACGTCAAAATTGGAGGAGACTGACGTTTGAAAGGAAATAACCAATCACATCAATTTTTAAAATGAAAGATGTGTACCCTATTTTTCTCTATGTCAAATTGAAAAAAGCTGACGTCAAATATCTAAAGAGAAAAATACATTCAAAACATGATAAAAGACACTACTTCTCTATTTGAATTAAAGTTTGTACTAATGATTTTTATCTGAGTTTTTCCAAGGACATTCAAGAGGATGTATTCTCGCATCAAATCACAAGTGCAGATTACATAACAAGGATGCAACACAGCATGAAATTTTCTTTAGCAGTGGACTAAGACATACTCTGAAGAAGAATATCAAACTCTTAGGATGTGAGTTGAGAAACAACTTCCACCATAATAAAACCAAAGCCTAGTTATAAGACATGTTGGTATTTCTTGGGGTTTTAGTTTTGCATCTAGGGTAGTTTTTAAACCCTCACTAGATGTAACACCCCAAAAATTTCTAACCGAATGCCCAAACCATTTTTATTTACATATAAGGTCAAATCAGGTGAGTCTTAAATTGTTCATATATGTAAAGGTTAATTCCTTAGTGTGGGTATGGATTTGGAAATGAATTAAAGTCACTAAAATCCCCTAGCACAAAGTTGAGCTGAAAGCTTCCTTACCGAGTAATTTTTTATGTAACATTTTACTTAGGTCAACTTCAAACAATCATATTTCCCAAAACATAATGAATTTGGTGGCCCATGAGCTACCACATTGAAGGTCTTTAAGTCATTTTTCCAACTCCAACAAATTAACCTTATTTTCAGTTCGGAGTACAAAGTTATGGTCGTTTTACCAGAGATTATCATATCACAGTTGCCTAAAGTCAGTTCCTACAACTTGTTTCTACAAGCCGTCAAAATTTTGATGAACGTACTGTCAACTCGTCAAAAACATCAGAGAGTCTGAATTTTAAGGTCCATTTCCTAGAGATCCATTATATGGGTCATAGGAACTTCTACGGGCCGTAGTTTGGACCGGTAGAATGGACTTTTGAGCCTGAAAATTATATAAACTCTACGGATTGGATCTACGGTCCGTAGAAACTTCTACAGGACGTAGATTGGACCAGTAAAATGAGATTTTGAGCCATAAAATTCAATACAAATCTCGCGGATGTGATCTTCGATCCGTAGAACAAACCACAAATCGTAGATGGACCGTAAAAAGTTTTTGTCAACTTTTAAGAGGGGTATTTTAGTCTTTTTCCACCCCTTCTAAGCCTAAACCTCGACCTTATTAAACCTTGTTAAGGATGTAAACAGTTTTAAAACATTCCTTTTACGTTCATTAACGTTTTGAAGTCTTATAGTAAGGATCCAATAGGAGAAAGCTAGGGCTTTGAGCATTCTTCGAGTTTTCACCTATTTAGCCAAGAACTTTGTTCTTCAAAATATGTAAAGATAACTATAGTGATGGGATGAGTTCATCCTCACACCCTACGTCTAATTTCTATCAGAAATTAATAATTTAGGGTTACATCCTTAGTTTTGATAATTCTTGAGATTAGTTATTGTTGAATTCAAAGTTTCTATTATTAATAGTTTGAGTTTCTATATGATATGCATTGAGATTCTTGAGTTAATTGTTCATGACTATTATTCAGCATGAACCCTGGTATTTGAGTCTTCATGGAGTTATTATTGAGAATCTTTTTAATCAAACAATAGTCATAAACTGATTTTTTAAGAAAATAAAGAAGAGTTTTGAGTAAAGTTTAAAGAGAGATTTTTAGTAAAGTTTAATGGAACTAATTAATTCCCAAATGTATTAGTTTTACATTGATAAAGAGAACTTTTTTTTCATAAAGGGTTTTCAAAGATACTCCATAGAAGTTACCTCTTTTAAGAAGATAATTTGTGCAATCACCTCAAATTGAGAAAAAGTATGGTTTATACATTTGAGAATGAGTATGTATATGGGAGTAATATTGAGCACCGATATGGGGATGAGTTCAGACAACTCAAAATCCTCACAAACCATTTAGCCAACATTGGTAAAGGATCATATTTTTTAGATGACTCCTTATTGCTTTCGAGCAAAGCTTTAGTAGATCCACTTAGTTGAGGTTTCCTATATCCCGACAAGGTATAGGAAAGTTCTAGCAGCGTGGGCAAAACATTGTATCATCATGTTGCTCATAGTGATGGTTGTCGGTTATAAAATCTCCCTAATAGATTAAAGAGTATTGTATTGTATTTTCTTGTACATCCTTGAGTTGGCCTCTTTTACTTGTAAAGCTTTAAACATTCTATCTTTTAATTATGCTTTGAGTTGAGTTGAGTTGAGTTGAGTTGAGATGAGATGAGTTAAGATGAGTAGTTCTTCGGCCTTATCATTTCAGTCATTATTCATTCAGCTTTATTACATACTCGTGCATTCAATGTACTGATGTCATTCGACCTGCATCTTTGTAACACCCTAAAATTTCTAAGTTAAGACTCGAACCAATCTTCATTTACTAGTAGGGTCATATCGGGTGATTCTTAAATTGCATATATGTGTAAAGGTAAATTCTTTAGTGTGGGAATGATTTTGGATATCAATTAAGGTCACTAGAAACTCCTAGTACAAAGTAGAGTTGAATGTTTCTTTATCGATTAAGTTTTGATGTAAGATTCTATTTGGGTCAACTTCAAACGACCATATCTCTAAGAATATAAAGAATTACGTGGCCCATAACCTATCAAATTAAAGGTATTCGAATCTTCTTTCCAATGCCACCAATTTCTCAACAATCCAAGGTTTGAGTAAAAAATTTATGACCATATTAGTAACCTAATATAGTGTTGTGACGAATTAGCCAACGAAAAAATATTAAAAAGGGTCGTTTTTGTTTTTTTACCTCTAAGAAACCCTAAACGAATTTCTTGACTAATTAAAGACCCAAAACAATCAGATTTTTATCTCTTAATTCATCATTCTCTTCTCTCTCAAACCCTAAGGCAAAACCCTAAGGAAAAATCAAAGTAAAAGACTCAATTCAAGATTCTTCTTCACGGTAAGTCTTTCTCCAAGAATTTCATTCTTTCCAACTCAAATTCCTCCATACAATTATGAATCACTAATGAGAATCCCAATTCTTGGCCAAAGAGTTTCAAGAAACTAATTCAAGAAATCTCAAGAAATGTTTTCTTGATTTTTCTCCTTCAAGCTCGGGTTTCAAGGCTTTTAATCAAGTTCTTCTTCAAGATTCTTCAAGAACCTTGTTCTTCCAAGTATGTAAGGCTATCATAGTGTTGGAACCCTACATCTTCAAATCAACAAAAGAGTAATCTAGAATTCTATCCCTAGATTTGAGTATTCTTGAGATAAGTTGATTTTGAGTTCTTGAGTTCATGTTTCTTTTTGAAATTCTATTCCTAATTATTGAATTGATATATGTTATGCATTAAGATTCTTGAGTTGATTCGTTAATGTCTATATTTCAACATGAATTGAGTATTTTTTAGAGGAGAAATATTGTTACGAGTTTTGAGTTCTTGAGTCCTTGCGTTCTTGAGTCTTGAGTTCTGAGTACTGAGTTTTCATTTTGCTAGTAAGATCCCTGAGTTGAGTCGTTCATGTCCATAATTCCACATGAACCCTATGATTTGAGTTATAAATTTTGAAAAGCTTTTTAAAGCCAACACTTGAGTTCTTAAAATGAGTTTGAGAAAGTAAAGATGAGTTTTGAAAAAAGAGTTTCTAAAACATGATTAGTATGACAATCGAGTATGCCATCAATGTATGAGTAGTATGGTATCTAGATATACCATCAATGTTTATGCAGTATGACTTCCTGAGTCACCAATAATCATATTAAAAAGTGATTTTGATATGTTTTTGAGAAAGAGTTTTCAAGTATGAATTGAATAAGAGTTTAAGGGGACTATGTATTCCTAGAGGCATCAATTTTTACATTGATAAAAGAGAAACTGAGATTTCTAAATAAGTTATGAGTTCAAAAGATATTTCAAGAGCAGTTACCTCTTTTAAGAGTGTAGTTTGAGCAATTATCTCATGCCAGAGGAAGAGTTATGTTTTTAAACATATGAGCATGAGTATATATTATTGGGAGTAGTATTGAGCACCAATATGGGGACGAGTTCAGACAACTCAAAGTCTCATAAACCATGTATGCCAACATGGGTAAAGGGTCATACTTTTTAGATGATTTCTTATTGCTTTTTAAGCATAACTTAGTGGATCCACTTAGTTGAGACGTTCTATACCCCGGCAAGGTATAGGACAGTCTGGCAACGTGGGCGAGTTGATGTATCATCACGTAGCTCATAGTGATGGTTGTCGATTTGAGAATCTCCCAAATAAAGCTAAAAGTGTATTTTTACTATATCACTTATTATGTTAAGGTTCAGAGATGAGTAAGTGTTTTTGTAAAGTTTTAAATGATTTAAATCCTTTATTTCTTTACCTTCAGCTTGAGTACATTATTATCTATTTCAGTCCTTTCTTTCCATTATTTGTTATGTCAGTAAACTATTTTTAAATGTTTCTTTCAATTTGATGCTTATGTATGCTTGAGTTAGTATTCCACTTGTAGTCAGCCAGGATGAGGGTTCACTTGGGGAACAACAATGGTTCTCGAGTGCCGGCCACGTCCAGGGTGTAGGCTCGGGTCGTGACAATCTTTTTATAATGCAGATACATGTGTTTAGGATCATCAATAGGCAATTCATTGAGATCATTTTGCACTCCAATTAGCTTTTGGTGAGCCTCATTGCATTATGGAGGACTCCACTTTTCTTTTTCAGTTTAGTCATTTTAGGGTGTCACGGGTCTTGTCCCAACATCCATGTTGAACTATAAAGGCTTCATAGATAGATAGAGTTGAGAGTCTCTCAGTATTTACTTTTCCTTGAGATGTTTTGAAAACTATTATACCTATATTATTGAGTATTTACAGACAGTTTGAGTTGAGTATTTACTTTGAGTTTAAATGTTTTAAATTCTATTTCTAAGCATATTATCACTTGGGTAAGTCTTCCATTAAGTAGTCAGTCAGGTCAAGAGTTTGCTTGGGGACCAGCATTGGTTCTCAAGTGCTGACCACATCTAGAGTGTAGGCTTCAGGAATGACACTAAAGTAAATTTTCAAAGCTGAGTGAAAATGTACTTAGAGCTTTGGAAACTATGTCCATGTAAGCTCTTATTTATGGGTGTGAAGGGCTCCACATTCATAGTTGAGATGTTTGCAAGCCTCTTTCTCATACTAAATTTATTTGTCACTTTAACTAACCAAAGGTTGTCTCAAAGATAATATTTTCAATTGATTGAGTTAAACTATAACCAGTCATATTTCCAAGTCTAGGAATATGTAGGCATGGTCAATATTGAAAATTCAGTTGTATTTTAACAATCGATCTAAATTTTATTCCTAAGCATCCCGGTCTCTCAATAATTTGATACCAAGATACCTTTAAAAATCTTAAAACATCATGCGTAAAATCAAGCATTGTTGAATTACATGTGGTCTAAATTCTCATGCAACATGAGATATGTAGAAAATTTGATACTAGAGTCTGTCCATGAATCCTTAGTGTCATTTTCAAAGGAGATGAGTTGATGGTGTTATACCACATTTTAATCAGGTCAAAATAGTGTACAATATTTTGGTGATTCCTAAATTAATTAAATAACTTAAGGAGTCGCCACCTAATTATTTACGGTGAATAAGGACACCTTAAATGATTAAAATTATTGTCTAAAGTTAACTCCATTTTAAATTCTAATAAACACAAGATTTTAGGTAAGGGTTCAATTAATATAAAGAAAATATATTAAACATCCATTAAAAATGGTTGATCGGCCGAACTTGATTAATTAATTAGGCTAATGTAAAGATAAAATATAGATTTTTGGAAATACAAAAGTAATAATAGATATAAAAGTTTTCGTAAATTTAAAAATTGGAAGATGGTCTCATGAGTTGAAAAATACTCGTTTTGCATGGCCAAATGGACCCAAAGTAAAAGAAAGTGTAGAAACCAACTTACCAAAATGATTTTGATATTGTTATCTTTAAAATAATACTGTGAGGCTAATCAACTGTAGATAATATTTAAAATGTATCGGTCCGTTTAAGAAAATGTGTGAGTCTACAATCAAAGTTAAAACAAGCATCTTTAATTAGTTTTACATTCATGAATAGTTAAAAAGATCTTAGGTAATTAAAATCTTTTCTTTTCCTTTTACTATTAAACACGACTCTAGAGAACACGACTCTAGAGAACAAGCTGATTTTTTTATTCAAGTTATTAAACTAGATGTGATTGGCTAATAAAGTATTTAAATAGAGATTTAAATATGTCTAGATTCTAAAATTTAGAGCAACTAACAAAAATAACATTCACGACAGTAAGTAGTAGACTAGATAATATAATAGCGACAATTTTTGTTTGCCCATATACGTCTCTAGAAATATAAAATTGGATAAGATGTCAAATCAGAAAAATATATATGGTCGACTCCATGCGAGGGATATGCAAGTTCCAGGTGGTAGCGGCGTCGTTGAGTTTCAAAATGAAAATCTTCGGCTTCTGTTTTCATGCCAAATAAACATGAGAAAAGAGTTAGACAAGGAAATCCTATTCTTGATATTGTCTAGCATAAGGTAATATTTAAATTATATTCGGTGCATTAGTTAAACCGAACAACATGACCAGAAACTCATAATGACCAGAATGGGTCCTGAATGTTGTCTTTAGAATATCACATCCCCTTACCTTCAACTGATGGTAGCCTGATCTGAGATCCATCTTAGAAAAAGAAGAAACACCCTGAAGTTGATCGAAGAGATCATCAATTCTCGGAAGAGGATGCTTATTCTTGATAGTAACCTTATTCAACTGACGGTAATCTATACACATTCTAAGAGAACCATCTTTCTTTCTCACAAATAGGACCGGAGTGCCCCAAGGTGAGACACTTGATCGAATAAAATCTTTCTCAAGGAGATCTTTCAACTGCTCATTTAACTCTTTCAACTATGATGGTGCCATTCTATATGGCGGAATATAGATAGGACGAGTATCAGGAAGAATATTTATACCGAAATCTATTTCTCTCTCAGGAGGGACTACGAGAAGATCATCTGGAAAGACTTCTGGAAACTCTTTTACTACTGGGACTGACTGAATAGGAGGTATCTCAACACTAGAATCATTAACTCGGACTAAGTGATAGACACACCCCTTGGAAACTAACTTCCTCGCCTTAAGGTACGAAATAAAATGACTCTTAGGCACTGCTGAACTACTCTTCCACTCTATAACTGGTTCACTTGGAAACTGGAACTTGACTACTCGAGTTCTACAATCTATTGATGCATAACAGGCATGAATCCAGTCCATACCTAAAATGACATCAAAATCTACCATATCTAACTCAACTAAGTCAGCCATGGTACTCTTGTGATAGACGGAAATTGTACAATCACGATAGACTCTCTCAGCTAGAATAGACTCACCAACAGGTGTAGAAACACTAAAGGGCTCAAGAAGTTGCTTAGGAAGTACATCAAAATTCATTGCAACATATGGAGTTACAAAAGATAAACTCGCTCCTGGATCGCTAGCAAAGCATAAACATCAAAGTTAAAGACTTGGATCATACCAGTGACAACATCTGGCGAATCCTCTTGTTCTTGGCGACTCATGATAGCATATAGGAGGTTTGTTCCTCCGCCAGCCCCTGTAGTAGCTCCTCTAGATGCAGCTCTGTCTGGTGGACCAACTGATGAAGATTGGGCTCTATTGCCCCGATTCCCATTACCTTGCCGATTCTTAGGGCACTCTTTCATGAAGTAACCCTCTTGACCA
Source organism: Solanum acaule (assembly GCA_036250505.1). Taxonomy (NCBI): domain Eukaryota; kingdom Viridiplantae; phylum Streptophyta; class Magnoliopsida; order Solanales; family Solanaceae; genus Solanum; species Solanum acaule. The sequence goes on from JAJOOR010012832.1 coordinate 15,500, forward strand.
CACTTGAAACAACCAGTGAAGCCATCACGACACTTACCTGGGTGGTTTCTACCACACTTAGCACATACAGGAGTTCAGTTACCTCTTTGTGCCACACTACCTTGAGACTGAGCAGGTCTAGATCTGAAGTGCTGCGAATTCTGACTACTGTAGTAACCTTTGTTCCTTGGTGCAGGTGCACTAGCAGATGATGGAGCAGGTCCGTTTTCTTTTGATGGAAGGAAGAATGGTTCGCAATACTCTTATACTGCCCAGACTCATTCCCTGTCTTAGCCTTCTTATTTTTGAACTCCTCTCTATCCCTCAGCTTATCCTCCTCAACTTGCTGCACACGAATCATCAGCCTTGCTATGTCCATAACACCTATTAGCATCGCAGCCTTAACTTCCTTACTTGACAGACGAGACAACCAGCAAAAAATAGACTCATCCTACTCCTCATATCCCCAACCATCTCTGGAGCATAGCGGGAAAGTTGGGTAAACTTCAGACTGTACTCATGAACACTCATAAAATCCTGCTTAAGAGTGAGGAATTCTCTTACCTTTGCTTCTCTTAGCTCACGAGAAAAGAAACACCCCATGAAAGCACCCTCGACCATAGCCCAGCTCACAGTCGGTTACGTGCAAGCACGAGTTAGAAAGAAACTGTATAGAGATAAACTTCATCACACGAAATGAGTATGGAAGAAATGAGATAGTTCCTAAATGTTGCAGCCTCTTAATTATAGATGTTGTGCGCTTCACACCGATAACTAGGACTCTACAGACACCGCTTCATAGACTCCCTAGGACTCTTGAACTCTGTGCTCTAATACCAAGTTTATCATGCCTTGAGCCTACACCTTGGGTGGGGCTGGCACTCGAGAACCATTATTGGCCCTGGCCCTAAGCGAACCCTTGGCCTGGCTTACTACTCAGTGGAAGACTTTACTCAACATAATGTACCTTTAAAGTAAACTGAAACTCAAAGATAACTAAGAATGTAATAAAATAAAATTCACTGGCAGAAGTGGCAACTCAAGGCTCAACATAATAGAATGAAAATGGAAAGACTAAAGAACTAACATCTGACTGTCTATGAAGCCTCTAACTAAGATGGACGTCAGGACAAGACCCAAGACATCCTAATGAAATAACTATGAAGTAGTAAAAAGGGGTCCTCCGAAAGCAATGAGGCTCACCTACTGACTCTAAGTGCTCAACTGGATCAACGAGGTGCAGGATGTTAATCCTGGTTACCTGTATCTGCATCATAAAACAATGCAGGCCAAATGGCATCAGTATATTGAATGTACGAGCATGCGAGGGGAAAACTAAACATGACATAAGCTTGAAAGGAATCTAAAAAGAACACTTACCTCAGCTTAACTAAACTCATGGATACTCAACTCAAATGCAAAGTGAAACAACAATAAAGGTGCAGTTTATACAAAACATTTAAAATAGTATGTGACAACTCAAGGCGTTAAAGAAATACAATAATAACTCAGTTTACATAAAAGTAATATAATATTGTGGGAGTTTCTCTAACCGACAACCATCACTATGAGCTAATGTAATGATACAGCGTCTCGCCCACGCTGCCAGAACTGTCCTATACCTTGTCATGATATAGAATGCCTCAACTAAGTGGATCCACTATTCTATGCTAAAAAACACTAAGGAATCATCTAAAAAGTACGACCCTTTTCTAACCACGTTGGCTACATGGTTTATGGAGACATTGAGTTGATATGAACTCGTCCCCACATCGGTGCTCAATACTACTCCCAAAATACTCAGCTCATATGTTTAAAACAAAAACTCTTTCTATGGTTTGAGATAATTACTCAAAAACTATCCCGAAGGCTCTCTTGGAAATCAGTGTTTCCTCTCTTGCTCAATTGTGAAAACATTTACTCTTTACTGAAAACTAGCTCAAGGGCTCTTTTGGAAATCTCAGTTTCCTTTCTTGTTTAAATGTGAAAACAACTTTACTCTTTGGGAATACATAGTCCCGATATACTCTTTTGAAGAAATGAACTTCAATATTTACTCTTTACCCAACTCAAAAATCAGGTCTTAAAACAAAGTTAAAACATTTGTAAAAGACTTTTGGAAGACTCTATGAACTTCTCTTGACTTGGCTCTTAACGTTCCTTGAATTTGAATTTATTGATTCAAGGATTGTGTTTTATGATAGGAAAGATCTCATGATATTTAGGAGTGTTTTTAGATAGTTAAACATGAGAACCGATCAAGAAATCACTGCCTGGAAGCAAGTCCGCGATGCGGAGATGCATTTAATTATTTGGTCACGAAATAAATTTTGAGGCAGAACGATTTGTGACCACTCCGCGATGCGGAGAAAATTTTTTCAATCCTGAGGAACACGTTCACGACGCGGACCTAGTACCCAGATTTGCCCGGCTTGTTCCTTCTTCGTTTTCTAACCCCAATTCGCCTAAATTTGATTATTTTTCTCAATTCCTCTTTAGATTTAGATACCCAGTACATATACACTAGAATCTAACTCAAAACAACTCTAATAATCGACATTAAACTCTCAAGAACTCCTCAATCTCATCCCAAATTCAAGAACGAAGGCAATTCAAGAACACAACTCAAGAACATCAAATTCCCAATCTTTTAGGATGAAAAACATATTCAAATAAACATGTTTGGCGCGTAGGTGAACGAACCCAATGCTATGTGAACTCACATACCTCGTAGGGATCACCCCTTGACGAAATCCACAAGCAATCCTTCAAGAACTTGGCAATTCCTTGATTCGTCTTCTCTTTTCTCCTCTCTCAAAACCCTAACTCAATTTTCAAAAACGTAAACTGAATCCCATCATTAGAGACTCCAACTTAATTACCAAAAATGAATTTAATTAATTGGGTAGTGAAAAGACCACAATACCCCTCTAAAATCCGGTTTTGACTTTCCTTATCTAGACAGCCCAACTTCAAATGGGCATATCTCCCTCATACAAACTCGAAATCATGTAAACTTGGCGGTGTTGGAAAGATAATTCAAAGATCTTTCCGATGGTATCTTGTAGAACGCCTAACTCATCCTGAGCTAGGAGTTCTGGTCGTTTCAAGTTGACCAAAACCCGATACTTAACATAACTAATTTTCCAGATTTTTCATTCTTTCCAAAAATGACTCTTTCTAATTCTAGTTCTTTCACTTAGCAAAATGTTACATAAATGATTAAATTATTGTCTAAAGTTAACTTCATTTTAAGGTTTAATTAATACAAGATTCTAGGAAAGGGTTCAATTAATATAAAGGAAAGGTATTAAACACCCTTTAAGATCCATTAAAAACGGTTGACCGACCGAACTTGATTAATTAATTAGGCTAACGTAAAGATAAAATATAGGTTTTTGGAAATACGAAAGTAATAATAGATATGAGAGTTTTCTTAAATTTAAAAATTGGAAGATGGTCTCATGAGTTGAAAAATATGCGTTTTGCTTGGCCAAATGGACCCAAAGTAAAAGAAAGTGTAGAAACCAACTTATATTCAAAATGATTTTGATATTGTTATCTTTAAAATAAAATTGTGAAGCTAATCAACTGTAGATAATATTTAAAATGTATCGATCCGTTTAAGAAAATGTGTGAGTCTACAATCAAAGTTAAAACAAGCATCTTTGATTAGTTTTACATTCATGAGTAGTTAAAAAGATCTTAGGTAATTAAAATCTTTTCTTTTCCTTTTACTATTAAACACGCCTCTAGAGAACAAGCTGATTTTTTTATTCAAGTTATTAAACTAGATGTGATTGGCTAATAAAGTATTCAAATAGAGATTTAAATATGTCTAGATTCTAAAATTTAGAGCAACTAACAAAAAGAACATTCACGACAGTAAGTAGTAGACTAGATAATATAATAGCGACGATTTTCGTTTGCCCATACACGTCTCTAGAAATATAAAATTGGATAAGATGTCGAATCAGAAAAATATATATGGTCGACTCCATGTGAGGCACTGGCGGATCTAGGAATTAAGCTCAGGGGGTTCGAAATTTAAAGAAGAAGCTCATGTGGTAATGTAAGTGTACGGTGAGCGTGGTAACCCCAACATGCTTTTTGTACAAGGTATCTCATTGGCTGATAAAAGTTAACACCAAACTAATCAAAGATATTGAGAACAAAGCTACGTTGATAAAAAAAAAACAGTGGATCAATTGTACTACATAAGTTAATTCCTAAGACACGTAAAAATTAAAGGATGAAAAAGGAAGTGAGACGGAGAAGAAAAATATTTACCTTAACCCGCTAAATTCATATTACCTTATCGTACCACATTAAGCATTTCTTCCTACTTTTACCCGGCTCCATTGAACATTCTTAAAATTTCTTGTACTTTTTATACTTTTATTTTGTAATGTTTTACTTTATTTTGCATTTTAATTTTTAAATTAGTATCCATTCAAACACATATTACTAGGAAAATTATCAAGATTCTCTAAAAGTGTGTAAGTATAGATTTACTAATATTATAATGCATATTCAGAAGATAAATAAGTGGCATCATCAAATTTTTAGTTCATGTAGTTTAATTTACTAGGTTAGTCATCACTTGCTGGAAAAAAATAACGAATAAATCAAATAAGTTTAGTTTCCATCTCTCTAAAATAGAATTGAAAAAAATAGAACAGAAATTCCATGAATTCTATTAAATATATATTATTAAAAGGATATTGACGATTTTTAGTTTCTTCATCCAACTACATCTAATTTATCTATATATATATAATTCATCATTTTTAAAGAGTTGTACATAAAATTATGTTGAAATGAAATAACAAATAGATATAAGAAGAATAAAAAAAAAATGTGTCTAATAAATTTAAACAAAAACAAATTAGAAAAAAAATGACATAAAAGAGAAAAAATAATGAAAAAGAGAAGATGGTCCAAGCCCAAAAGTTGAGCCCAGTTCCATGCATTAAAAAGGGTAAAAAATAAGAGAAGAGGAATTGTTGCGCATGGGATTCGAACCCACAACGTAAAAACCACTACTGAACCCCTTATCCATTGAGACAAAGCTTCTCACTTGTTTTTAAGGGGTTCATTTTAAAATATGTACACATAAATCAGAATTTGTCCCTATATATATAGCGTAATTTTTTGACCGAGAGGGTTCGGGTGAACCCCCTAGACACAACCTACGTCCGCCCCTGATGTGAGGGATATGCAAGTTCCAGGTGGTAGCGGCGTCGTTGAGTTTCAAAATGAAACTCTTCGGCTCCGATTTTCATGCCAAATAAACATGAGAAAAGAGTTAGACAAGGAAATCTGATTCTTGATATTGTCTAGAAGAAGGTAATATTTGATCGAAACATATATTAATCTCATCCATGAGAACACATTACATTATCATCTAAGCAAAACTAGATCTTTCACGTACTTGACATAAACTATTTATACACAAATATATCTCTAAAGACAATGCAACAGCTTATCGTTTCACTACTATTATATCAAATCAACCGTTGAAGAACCTTAGTTGAGCATGATAACTCCATCTATATGATCACAATGAAATTTTTTAACAACCTTAAAAGACATTATCATTATCACAACAATACTCAAAATTTGTTAATATCTTATATATAATATAACCAAATACAAAAAAAAAATACCTAACTCATGTTTTTCTAACAACAAAGGCAGATGTTTAATTAAATCATCAGAAACGAAAAGGAAAACGTTTTACCTTTTATAGTGCAGTGAACTTGGGAGTTATCAACCTCAAATCTACTTTCGTTCTTCAAATAAAGTCAAGTGCAATAGATAGGAGATTCAAAAAATCTTTGTAAGCAATATTTAAATGTAAGAGTGGTGTTTTTGTGAGTGTAAAAACTTGTCGGATGATTTTTTAGCAACCAAAAAACTTGTCCCTTCAACTAAATATGTATGGGAATAAAGATGAAAACCTGATCGATTGGGCTGAACCTGTTTCTGATATTTTGTTGTGAAGAGGGCTTGCGGATTTGGGCCTTTTTTGGCCATTGTTGGGCTGCATTTCGAATAGCAATTTTTCTGAATATTTTGGGCTTCTTCTTTCTTTAAAGGGCTGATTTTTTAAGTATACAACTTAACAACTGTATTTACACCAACATAGCAATACTTTTTTTTCAATTATATAGCAATACTTTTTTTTTCAATTATATAGCAATACTTTTTTTTTTCAAAAGTAGAATTTAAATTTTTTTTAAAAAAGATTTTCCAAATCAGCAACGTTTATCCCGATTCCCATAAATTTCTCCAATAATTTTACCTTCTCTAATTTATTCAAATATGTTATATATTATCTCCCATAAATAGAGGTTTCCTACCAAAACAAAACTCCCTTTCTCTGAGAAGAACGACTATCGAAAAAATGCATACCAATAATTTCTCAATTCTAATTCAACACAACGGGCAATGGGACTCATCAGGTAATTATATAAAAAATAATTCTCTTAGTGTTTTATTACGTGGTTGAATTTGATTTTTCACAAATATCTATTTTGTACTTTTTGGTAGTTATTTGTTTTGTTTAGTTTGTCAATTTTGGTGTAAATTAATTCATACAATTTGATTGATGTTCTGGATCGTCGAAATTTTGGTGTAATTACAACAACTTCATATGATTTTGTTGTACACTGATGTGTCAAATTTGTTTTTTGTTAAAGTTTAGGTTTAATTGGTATGATGTGTGCCGTATGGTAGCAAATATTTTATATCAATAGGTTTGTGATATGTATTTCTGTATTTGTTTTGGTATGTGATCCGATATAATTGTCGCTAATAACTAACACCAAACAAATAGCCTGATGTATGTTTTGGTGTATTGTTTGGTCAAATTTATATTATCTTACATATGAACATACGTAAATTAAAATGAGTGCAGTAATAAATTATTTGGTGTAATTGGTGGTGTAAAAAACTACAAGTTTGACGATCTACGGTATATAATTAGAACCTCATAAATAAAAATATGGTACATATTTTAGTGTATTTTAAGTATGTGACTTGGTGTAAATAATAATATGAAAAATAGTTCCTACATTTATTGATGGTAACCTGATAAAATCATAAATTTTAAAATTTGGTTTAAGGGTATGTAATCTTTGATTGTTTTTTTAAAGTTTATTAAATGGTTAAAATTTTGGTAAAATACTTTGGTATTTCAAAAACTGGCTTATATACCAACGAAAAATCAATGTAAAAACAAAGCTAAATAAGTTGATCACTGTAGTAAGTAATTCTGAAAGTTCCTTTTAAAATTAACGAAGAATTTGTTATTTTAAACAGGCAATTACGTGGATTACAATATTGAAGGAGTTATGTATGATCCAACCACCAACTACGAAGGCTTGATTACAGCTATATCTTCACAATTGGGAGTGGAGACAAGAACTTATCATTTGAAACTCAAGTATTTCGTGAGGGGTCCATCTCCACCAATGAAGATACATAACTATATGGGAGTGCAAGTTTATTTAGATCAAAAGAGATGGAATTCAGATTTCTTTTCAAAATATCCTTTATGTGTGACATGTGTGGACAGAGCTATGGAATCCATTGAGTACCAAACTAATGTCCAAACAACACGTCAACATATTTTGGGATCCAACACACTATGTTTGACTATCATGGATCCAATTTTGGAAGGTTATATTGAAGAATCTGAAGGTACTAAAATAATTTCAAATCCTCAACACAATTTGGTGGCCGAGGATCAAGTTTATATAAACAAGCAAACTATATCGAAAGTTATGAAGCGATATGCAAAGAGTTTTGTTTCATTGCAAAAAGATCAAGTCCTACCTGGTGAGTTATTATATATATTGATTTTAAAAATTACCAATATATTTAAACAACTTACCATGTATATAAATGCATGAGTTTTTGCAGTTACTATCTAAAGTGTGATACAGAAAATTGTTCATGAGTTTTTAAATCCTCATGTTTGAATAATGCAAAGTTAAAAAACTCATGTTTGAATAATGCAAAGTTATTCAAAGTGAGAAAATTATATTCTTGTCCATTGAAGGAATGGATTCAATCAAAGCGACAATCAACAAGTGGTGTGCTTGGTGCAATGTTGGTTGAAAAGTATGTCAATCTAAAAACCGTTTACACACCAACAGACATACGAGCAGACATGCTAAGGATACATGGTATTTCATTGACATACATGCAAGCATGGAGAGATAAAAAAAAATCTTTCGAGACATTAAGAGGTGACCCTGCCGAATCATATGGAAAAATTCCAACATATCTATATATATTGGAGAAGACATATCCAGGGACAATTGTGAATTATAAAAAAAACAAATGAAAATCATTTTTTATATTCATTTATAGCACTTGATGCGAGTATAAGAGGTTGGGAGTATTGTCGATCAATAGTAGTCGTGGATGGTACACATTTAAAATCAACATACGAAGGCACAATGTTGATAGCTATCACATTAGATCCAGGAGGTACAGTTTATACCATTACTGCAACTAGATTGATTTGTTTTATATATAAACAATATATGTTGTATTTATGTTGAAGATATTTGTTGTATAGGTCACATCTCGCCGCTTGCATACAGAATAGTTGATTCAGAAAATGATGATTCATGGTTATGGTTCTTTGAGAATTTTAAAAATGCATTCGGTGAAAGGGAAGATATGTGCTTTGTTTCTGATAGAAATAAGAGCATTTGGAATGCTACTGCAACTGTTTATCCCAAATTCAGACATTATGCATGCATATTGCATCTGTGGATCAATTTACTAAAGAAAACATACAGAGATACAGAAGAGGTGAGAACATTATTCTTCAGTTTAGCAAAAGCATACACTGTTCAAGTTTGATGAATTGATGAAAAGAATGGATCAAATTAATCCAAAATACCGTGCTTATCTACAAAAAGCAAATTATAAGAAATGGTCACCCACACATTCACCAGTAAAAAGGATTTGAACACTAACAAGTAACATTGCAGAGTCACTAAATGACGTTATTTTTGTTGGAAGAAGGTTACCAGTGGTACCATTGTTGGAATTTGTTAGAAAAACAACTGAAGCTTGGAATGAGAAACACAACGAAGAAGGTAGAAACACTACAACAACCTTGACAAGTAAATACAATGAAATGTTGGAGGACAATAGAAATTTGTCTCATCGTATGCTTGTAAGTATTAACAATTCTCTACTATGTATAGTATGTTTTGGTTTTATTATTGATAAAGCATGTTCTTAAATGAAGGTACACGCATCAACAATAAACCTTCATACCATTACAGATGGTGCAAAGAGGTTTACGGTATGTATGAATACACGAATGTGTAGTTATGGCAGATTTCAACATGATGAGATCCCTTGTAGTCATGCACTTGCAGCGATCAGATATAGGAATAAGCATCGCGATGATTATTGTTCATCTTATTATAGTAATAAGAATTATCAAGATACATATGCAATACCAATTGAACCCTTGCTTTGCGAAAGCACTTGGGATGTTCCATCACATGTCTTGGAAGAGGTAATATTACCACCAATACAAGAAAGCAACCAAGCAGACCTCCAAAAAATGATCGCAAAAAGGAATTCACCGAAGGAAAGGGGAAGAAGAGGAAAATAACCTGGAGTGAATGTGGTATAGTTGGGCATAACAAGAAGACTTGTCCAAAAAAATCTCATGATAATTAGCTTTGTGGTATTTTTGTTGTTACTTTTACTTTGCAGTTAAACAGTTGAACTATATTACTTTTATTAGATGTGCTGTTTTTAAATTTCATTACCGTATTTCAAAGTTGATTACTTTTTGTTATCTTATTCGTATTTTTGAATTCATAGTTGTTATAAATGGTTGTATATAATAGATTCCAGTGACTACAATGAAACCAATTTCACTTACCAATCACTAAAAATCACAACAAAAAACAAATACCAAATCTTACTTTAATATAGAGTTACACAGTAAGAAATTACCAAATCTCTCCAAGGCTGTCCTAGATAAGCCAAAGGGTGAAACCAATCCATCAAATCCACCCTACAAACACCAGACTCAAAAGGAAGATCGATTGGATTTGAAGTAGCAGTGAAGAAATTGGTTTTCCTATAAAACAAAATGAGTAGTTATAGCATACAAAGTAAATGAACAAATGGTAAAATACAATTACACAACAATACATACTTTCACATTTCTTGGATAATTTGCTATCAACCAATTTTTTTAAAATGAAGGATAACTTCACTGTACATATCAAACACCTTGTAATTTACAAAAGGATGCCTTCATAAACAGTACTTCATTGTGTTCACCGATGTGCCACCTGATTCACTTAAGTTTGTGTATGGTGATTGGGCATACTTTCCTGGAATTTTCGTACAAACATGTTGAACTGGAGAGATATGTGTGTTTTCTCCCTCAATAACACCAAACTGATTGAGCTTAGTTTTTCCAGCTTCAGCAACTTCCAAAGGTGTGACACAAATATTTTCAGATTCAACTTCTACCAATGATGACACATATGTTTGTCCAGTTTCAAGAGCAACCAACTGTAATTCACGCATATTGGGCATAACAAAGTCATCCAATGTAGGAGTTTTTCTATTTATTTCAAAATCAACAGGTACACCACCTATTAAGAAATACAAACATCATTTATGTATCTATATTTTATGATATTTTAAACACAAACCAGAAATGAACTAAAAATAGTTATAAAAAGTAGATTTAAGCTAACAAAAAAGTACTTACAACTGTTATCAAAAATATGATTACGAAACGAAGATGGTGTCTGGACACCATCTTTATCTCTACAATCTTGCAAATGTTCATTTTGGACATCAACTTTTCCTTTTCTTTGATCCTCAACAACAACCTTAATGTTCTCAATAAAAATAAAATTTTGAGTCATTCAGCTATTACAATAAGACAACAATATAGTTAATAACGGATATGTTATCAACAAGAAGATTAAACATATTTAAAAATCAACACAAACTATACACATTAACATTTCTAATAGTCTTGATCTAAAAATTAGTTTATAAGCGAATAATAAGTCCATATATTAATAAGTAGACTAACCCGTTCAACACCTAAATCTTTGTTGGTTGAAACATCATTTTGAAGAGATTTCAACTCTTGAATGATATGTGTCACGCCCCGAGCTACCCCCGAGACGCGGACATGGGACCTAGGACCACAACTAATCCCAAGCTAACCCTGCTGGCATGATCATGAGCATATTAAAGATAATAAACTGATGCGGAAGCTAAATCATAAATAAATCTGAAAAGATGGGGAATACCCATATACTAAACTGAATATATCAAATCTGAGAGTTTAATACAAAAGAAATATCAAACTCAAAATACTAAGTTGAATCTAACTATGTTTGAAAATAGCCTCTAACTGACTATAAATGCTGGGACAGGCCCCAGCTAAGTCTAGCAAAACTGAAACTAAAGGACTAAAATACTGAAAAGCAACTTATGACTATTGTCCTCGGAGAATGAGGACTCACCACTGATACTGCTGAACTCGAGATCGGGAACCGATCTAAGCGTGATCTGGATGCTGAGAACCTGGACCTACATCACGAAAAGATGTAGCGCACGTATGCGTCAGTACTTGAGAGGTATTGAGCATGCAGGATAGAGTAAAGCTGAAATAACATATAACTGAACAAAGAAATAAAATCATCTAAACATGATATAGATACTGAAAATACTGAATACTGAGCTAACTGATGTAGTGACCAAATTTATAACATGTTGAGACTGAATACTGACTGTTCTGAAATATGGTCAATGCAATAGAGTCGACTGAACTATGGGAGCTACTAATAACCGACATAAAACCACATGAGCTAAATGTGGAGTCCGATGTATACGCCCCATCGAGAGGACCCAATATACCCTGCTAGAGGTATAGAGGCATGCTGACGTGATCACTAAACTGATGTTGCCCAAAGAGGGGACTTACACCTACGTGGCTCGTAGTTCTGGGACTATATGGGTACGCTGAACCCTAATCCAACTCGGTATTATGCTACTCCCAATGAATTAAGTGGTTAACTGGTTATGACTGATTTTCTATAAATACTAAGTAGCTCGAAACTGAACGTGCAAACTGAGAATGCAACAATTAATTTGATAATGATGCATTAATAACTGAGGCATGTGTATCTGAATAACTGAAATATCTAACCTAGCATGTGTAATTCAAGAACTAAAGAAATACATAGCTAGGGTTCTGAAATTCATGCAATAAACTGAGCAATAACATGATAATCTGATTTGGAATATTTAAATATCTAATTCATGATGAT
>JAJOOR010012833.1:0-28650 GCA_036250505.1 Solanum acaule
GTTTTATTTCAAAAAGATACCAATTACATATGAATTACAGATTGACTATTGTAATCGCAGGATACTAGTTATATACAGACTGCATTCCAAATGGATACGCCATTCTAAAGATAAATTACACATTGACTATAATAATTCTCGGGATAACAGTTATATACAAAATGCATACAAATTGAATTCAACATTTAGAGTTTATGATTTTACAATGTCTTATTAACTAGAAAGAAATCATACTACTAATTTAGAGTTCATGAACTAACTCTGACTTATAATTGGTATCCAAAATGTACACCTTTGGCATCCAAATTCATACTCTAACAAAAAAAAAAAAAGATAAAAAATAAATGAAGTTGGTATCCAACATGTATAAATACCTTGTATAAACGATTATGCCAATGTAAAATAGTGATAATTGTATTTTGTAACAACCTCAATTACATTTTTGTTTTACATTTTTTTCATCCTGGACAATTTACAACCTAATTGTAAATTATATTGTCTTAACAAGCGTGGATTAAGTATTTTTAAAGATGTATGAAGTTGTATACAATTTGTATAATTTTTTTGAAAATGGATAAAATAAGACTTTTTAATTAATTTTAACAGTTAGAGTGAATTAAGGAAAACAAATATTTCTAATTAGTTTGAATCTCCTAAATTTATGCTAATTAATAATTATCATCAATCAATTCAAATTTAATTAATACATCTATTTCCATTTTTTCAGTTTTTTTCTTTATTATTTCTAATTTCGTTTTTTTTTTTTAATTTTCGTTTATCTTTTTAAAAAAAAGTTTTTTCCAATTAATAAAAACATTTTTTTTTGGTAAATTTGTTATAACCTGAAATTTTTAATGTTATAGCTTGAAAGTCTAAATCTACTGCTTTAGCTTGAAAATAGTACTATAATATATGTCATATATGAAATTTACATAGATATCCCTCATTTGATAAAAATAAGATATTTTTTGTGCTTCCATATAGAAGCACTTTTTTTTAGCTCATAAAAAATTAAGAAGTTCAACTTTGTATTTGAATTTTGTCATATAAATTGATTAATATATTTTTTTTATCAATATTTTCCCGCGAGAATTTAGTTTTAGAACTTTATTTCCTTTTCAAACGACACTAACACCTTGTTTGGATGGTTGTTATTATATTGTATTGTTAGTTTAAATACAATATTTGTTTTAATTTTTTCTTAATTTTATTGTATCGTATCGTTTAAATTCATTGTTAGGTAGTGACGAAAGGACTCATTTTATGTAACGACTGATTTGGTGTAATCGCGTCGTTAATTTAATATTTTCTTCTCATTTTGTCCTACCTTTTCATAATAGCTCTACCTCGTGTCTTACCTTTTTTTTGTAGGTTTACCATTCAAACTATGGATATGTGACATTGTGTAACGACGTAGAACAATAGAGAATTTTAGAAATAACAAAGATAATAGACATAATAAGACTCGATGACTATAGTTTCGATAATTGTGTTTTATAGTTATAATTTTGTTTGCTATAGAGGCTGTGGTTTGTATATTTCACTTGCAAATATACAAACAGGGTAAGTATATACAATCGGAGGATACAGTTTGTCTATTTCGTTTGTCTGTTTGTATATTTCACTTGCAGATACACAAACATGATAAATATATACAAATTCTGTATTCATACATTTAAGATTATTTCAGCACTCCGTTTGTATATTTCGCTTCTATATATATGATTTTTTCATAGATCGTATACAAATAGATAGGGTAAGCATATACAAATTCTAGATTTATACCATAAAAAATTGAATTATACAAATTCTGTATTTATACAATTGAAAAATAGAATAACAAAATTTTGAAAAACTATAGCTATAAATTAAAAATATACTCTAGATGTTTGTCATTTTGCGTAATTTTCCCACTACAAATAAAAGATTCCAAAAAAAAAAAAAACACGTACACACACATTGGGTGCATGCAAAATATGAACAAAATACACCATTCAAAGCGTAATAGTATTCGTCTCTGTAATCTCTGTATAATCAACATCTTCACATTCCGTCGCCAATTTCACAAGCTGAAGAAGACTACCAGTAGCTAACATGGCTTTCGTATTCAAATCATGTAAAGCTCTTTCATACAAACACCCAATTGCTCCAATTGCACTTTCATACAATTTTTCATCTTTTTTATGCCCCATTAAACAATGCCCTAAAATCCTCAAAATTGGCTGCAACAGCTCCCATGGCAGATGAATCCTCCTTTTCAAATCACCATTATCTTCCCCCAATTGCCCCGACGACCAAATTCTGCAAAATTCGCAGAATTCTAGTTTCGATTCAACTGGAATTTGGGGGATTTTAGCGTAATAGAGTTCCAATGCTACCCCGACTATACGACCTCGTTTCATTGATCTGACGGTTCCGTATGGTTCTAAGGTGGGGGAAATTACGGCGAGATTGAGTTCTGTAGCGGAGTTTTTAGCTGCTTTGTTTGTTTCGTGGTAAATACTGGAATGTGATAGATCTGGGATGTTGACGGTAATGGATTGGGAGTTTCGACTGGAGGTTTCGTGTGCGTATAATGCTAGTAAAACAGCTTCGAATCCGGTTAATGGTTTATGGAGATTGACTTTAGAGAGATAAACTCCGGCGATTACGGGTAGGAATCGGAGAACGACGAGGTGGAGTTCGGGTTCGTTGGATTGGAATGTATCGTAAAGCCATCGGCAGAGATTGTCGTCACCGGCGCCGGAATCGGGTTGACGGAGGAGTTTAGAGATTTGTGCGGCGGTTTCGGTGTCACGGAGGAGGCAAGCTGCCGGAGTTTCGGAGGAAGAAAGTGAAGGAGGGACGGAAGGGAGAATGGAAGATAATGATTGGATTGCGTCGTGAGCTTTTGTGTAGGAATCGGACCATCGGATGTGTGGTTTGTTTAGGGTGGTGGAGGAGTCGGTATCTTGGTCGCCGGCAGCCGTGGTGACGGCGGAGGGGGCGGTGGCGTTGGCGGTGGTGGTGGTTTCGTCGGACATTGATATTGTATAAGAAGGGGAAAATGTTAATTGAGGGAAATTGATTATTGAAGGTAATTATGGAGATTAAGGGAATTTTTTTGTAGTTTGGAGAAAATTTAGGAATGAAAAGTGGATCTTAATGCATTAGTTTGTTTAGAAATTAAAAGGAATGTAGTAATTAGATAGATCATAATAAAATTAAGTGTGGAAGGAAAATATTGTAGTAAAACAATCATGTTAACATAATGGAAAAGAGATAGTAGTAATGAAATTGAAGAATATGATAATACGTGAGTAATGGAGTAACATGAATATAAGTAAGGAAAATTAGTCAACGTTTGATTATCTACTAATCATATGTCTCGAGGTCCATACACATCTAAGATTATGTGTTTGGATAAAAAGGACTGCAAGATCGTGTCCTCCGAGTATTTAATACAACTTCTCCCTATCCCTCATCTCTTATCTCCACCTTTCATAATATTTGTCGAGATTATATAGACATACTTTAAGGATTTATTTTTTTTACTTACATTATGAAAACAAGAAAACAAATAAAAATTGGAGCTAAGCATCCGCAAGGAGCATTTCATATTAATTGTATTCCACCCCACACTCTAATGGCCCTACCTCCTATACGATTTGTCCTAGATTATACACAAATAATTTTATATAATATATTTTACTTACGTATGAAACATAAAAAAATGACTAAGAAGTTCATGTATTTTTGTGAAAAACATTTTCTTTGCATGGGAAACACACCCAAAATATTCAATATGCTATGGTAATATATGTATCTATATATGAAGTGTACATGAGTCATTTGCATTACTGCCCCTATTTTGTGTTGATTTTTAATTTTTGCCTCTTAAGACAAATAATTTTTTTTGCAAGACATAAGTTTATAATTTTGCATTATGATATTTTAAAAATTATACTTCATGTTTAATTTTTAAAGGTAAA
Organism: Solanum acaule; assembly: GCA_036250505.1. Classification (NCBI taxonomy): domain Eukaryota; kingdom Viridiplantae; phylum Streptophyta; class Magnoliopsida; order Solanales; family Solanaceae; genus Solanum; species Solanum acaule. The sequence continues at coordinate 3,972 of JAJOOR010012833.1, forward strand.
AATAAAGATTAGCTCATTAATAGAAAAAATTATGCAATTAAATGTGTATATATGTATATGTAGTTCATATTAGATTTGAAGGTCCAAGCATAAGGAAGCCCAAGAAAAAGGAACAGTTTAAGAGCAAGGATTGAAGGACCAAGGAGTGAACTGTTAATTATCCAAGCCTAAAACACTAGTACTCTACTTTGTTAAATATTTATTTAAGGTGTAACAATTATTGTAGTTAAACAATATATATATATATATATATATATATATATATTGAAATTCTGAATTAAATTATTCAAACATACTAATAAATAAAGTTCTTACAATATAATCAAAGGCAATATATTGTAAATATATAACTGCCATCTAACTTAAATCCTTATTATTTAAATTACAACATTACTATGTGAAGTTAAACTTTTTTATGTCTTTTAAAAATATTGCACTAATAAAACTAAGTAAAAAAAGAAGTCGACTTGAAATTATAATTTTAGTGTGTATATTTAAGGTTTTTGATGACAAAAAGTAATATTTTATTTGTGATAATAATACACCTACAGTGTTATTGACTAATGTAAAATTAGTCTTGAATTTTGACTATAAAAACTTACATGAAAATAAAAAGAAATAAATATAGGAATAAATAAGCTATTTGCAATGTAGGTATGATGGAGAGGCGTGTAATAGTATATTAAAGTGGCAAGGGATGCACAAAAGCAATATGAACCGGATGGGAGAGGCACATTATCCGGAAAATACATATGGGAGAGGTAGTAGATATGCTAAAGTAGCCACTAGATTAGGTGATTTGAACAAGTATCCATAGAATGTGGTTGTTTGTAATGTGATTGATATGAATAGCAAGGATGGAGCATATGTCCATGCCAATTTCTGTTTTGTAAAGTTTACTTGGTAAATAAAATGTTACTTACAAAAAAAATAAAATTATTTGCAATATTTTATTTAACCTAATAGATCAAGAATTATATCTTTTTTCGTAATTTTTGCTAGATACCAAGTATGAAAATAGTTTTAATTAGGAAAGTAAAACAGATTCCTAATTGAAAAAGAAAAAAGAAGAAAATATTTCTTTTTGGTAATTAATTAGATTGGAAGTTATTGTAAATCACCAATATGAGTAGAAATGGGCTAATGATATCTCTAATGCAACTCCATCATGGACCAAGTATCTTTTCACTATTCATACTTGAATTTTAGGTTGACTCTATCGTACATGTCTTTTATCATCCTTGTATAATCCACCAATATACTTTTATAGTATAATCTACCAATATACCTTTAATCTCTAAGCATGTCAAGAAATTCCCTATCTTTGTCAGGCCTTTTCAAAGTTAATAAACATTAGCTGCAAACTTCATTTAGTTGAACGTACTGACATGAATCCAAGTTGATTCTCGAAAAATGGACACATCTCTCCTCACCTTTGTCTCTGCCATTTCTGCAAAACTTTCATGTTGTGACTTGATAATTCAGTACCTCGTTTAATCTTTTTAACTATATATTTAATTTACACCATTATTATTGTATTGATTTGAAAAAATTGTATGAAATAACAAACTATTAATTCAAATTAAATATTATAGCCATAGTTTATTTGAATTGTAATTCGCAGCAAACATCCCTTTTTTTTGCCATCTGATTCGGTATACAATTAGCCATTTTCGGTATACAATTAGCCATTTTATACATTTCGGTATAAAATGCGTTTGTGTTTGTATAAAGCGAGAGAAAAGTGTATATACAAATACAAATACAAATATATATATTTCGTCCTATACACTTATAATTATACAAATAAAGATCTTATTATACAAACTACAATGTATAAATGAATTTATACAAAACTGAACAATTTGTATAAAATTGGATGTTTGTAGCGAATTATACAAATCAAAAGCTCCATAGCAAACATAAAATTTGTTATGGAGCGCAATTATGCAAATGTATGATTTTTATATTTGCTATATGTGAAAGTTGCTCTATTGATTTCACTCAAATTCCTTAGACCTCTTTGTATTCAGTTTTGTAATCAATTTGAAGCTTATGAATAAAATTATCTCTAATTCTTTAGTTTATCTTAGTTTGATTTGAGCTTTTGTTCTTTAACTCAAAATTGCTCTGCAATAAATAACTATTACGAAATATGTATAATGTATTTATCGAATTGGTGCAGAATTGACGTTCTTCTACTTTGGTACTTTGGCCCAAAACACGAACAAGAAAAAGAAAAAAGGACAAAAAAACTTTCTCAATCACCAATAAAATTGAAGATTATCATGTGCTAAGCATGAGAATGAACAGCTTCAATGAAAGCAACATCAAAATTTTACTTTGATTTTTCATTATCCATTGACTAATTTCATTGAATTGGGTAGTTTAAATCAAGCATGACCTTTATGTAAGTTGTAACCATCACAATAATTAAAAATTTCAAGGTTTTGTTACCATATTCACAAACTAGTTCAACTAACTCTACTTTTGGTCCATCCAACAATTTTTTATTTTTTTATTTTGGTTTTCCACTCGGTGTCCGGAACCCACATTGGAGCTCCAACTAAATCCGGATCACGCTCTGCAGGGTCCATTCGGGGGTGGCGCTCCCAACAGGATTTTCTCCATACCCAGGGCTCGAACCCAAGATCTCTGGTTAAGGGTGAAACACTCCCACCAGTGCACCACAACCCATGTTGATAACAAAATTATTTGTTAGTTTCCCTCCAAAATGAATGGAAAAAAAAAAGAGAGGGAAATTTAAATGGATATTTCTTATATTTTTACCTAGGATTCTTTTAATTTGCCAATGAGATAAAAGTAATTCAATTTCCTTTTTATATATTTGGATGAAAGTGAAAATAAAGTTACTTCAACTATAGATGTCATTTTAATGGCAGACATAAACCATGTATGGTAGGTACACCTTATAGAAAAGTAGAATCATTTAGAATCTTTTTAATTAAATTACTTGTTGCTTCTTTAAGTTATAATATTGTATATCATAATAATAATCCAAAAGAACTTGGAAAATTAATGAATGTGACATAAAAAAGCAAAAAAGGAAATCAAAAGCCTTCATTAAACTAAATCATCTTCTCAATGATGACAAACAAGTCTACAACATCATAATCTCTCAAGATACACCTTGCATAATATTTTTATGCAAAATTAGACCAAGAGAAAAAAAGATAGCAAAGTCTACATATAGTAAAAAAAAAATTAAAAATCCCCAATAACTCATATTACATGGGGAAATAATTAAAATAAAAGATCAAACTCCTCTCTCTCCATCCAAATCAAAGGGCTTAAAAAACAAAGCACCAAGTCATGATCAAGAATACAACACTTTTATAGTGAGACATTGATCTTGAAAAAAAACCCAAATATGTGACTAAGTAAAAGGCCATTCATAATTAGGCCTTTTGTCAAAATCCTCTAAATCTTGGTTAGCTAATAATTAAGAGGATTGCTTAGTTTCTAAGGCAAACCAACTAATTTTACAAAGATCCTAATTGGATGGAAGAAAATGGCATGCATATGATATCCATCCATTTTCATGCTTAGTAATTTTTACCTCCTTTTTCATATGAAAAGGATGGATAATGCATATGCTACTATCTAAACTTAACCAAACTTAACCAAACCAGGGTTGTGGCGAGATGGATGAAATTCCTCCACCTTCAGGTAACTTAACTCCTGATGGGAGCACTTACTTTTCCATGTAATGGGCCCTACACAGCTCGAATCTAAATTAGTCGAGCCAGTAAATTTCAGAAGAGAGGGAAAAAAAAAATACTATACTACTTAAGGTGAGCTAATTATGGAGGTGGGAAGAGAAGGAAAAGCACTACATGTTGGTCAATGATGATTGGTGAACAACTTTTTGATACTTTGAAGTAGTATCAATGCCTTCAACAATGTTAAAACCAGCACCAACAACATCCCTTTTTTGCCCAAAACATGTTCTAGCACCGGGGGAGATTCCCCCAGTGCTACTACTCAGGGCAGAGTCCTGATGTAGTAAACGCGGAGTAGGGGAGATAATAGTGACCGGAGGAATGTCGATTGAGTTGAGTTGTGGTGGTGGATGTTGCCATTGAGGTAGTGGTCCTGCTAGTAAAAGTGTTTGAAGTAATGGCCCTGCTTCCATCACAGCTTGCAAGAATTTCCCCTTCTCTGGCAATGGCTTCTTGATTACAACATTTTCGATTAAATCTTGGACTAATAATGGTGGTGAAACAACATTGTTTTCATCACAATCTGAGGAATTAGAAAGTACACAAATGTTGTTGTTGTGGTTAGAGTCAACTACCCCTTTTAAAATTTGGTCATGTTCTTGATTATCATGACTAATTGTTGTGCCACTAGAAATAGGTGTACTTTCTATAACAACATTATTTTGGTTATGTTTTTGAAATTGAAATTGTACTTGTACTTGTTGTTGTTGGAGCAATTGTTGTTGTAGTATAATTTTCTCCATTCCAATCCTTTGACATTTGCATTGTGCTTCATCTCTTTCTTTCATAACTCTAGTCAATAGATCCTTAAGTTGCAAAATCTCCTCATCTTTTCTTGCAAGTTCCTCATGAGCTGAAATCACAGTATTCTCCAATTCCAATGTTGTGTACACCAATGAATGCTTCAATTCCTCTATCCCCTATCAAAAATTCCAAATCCACATAAAAAAAAACGGTCGTTTTAAGGGGTTTTAAGCTATATTGCTCAAAACTCTTCAAAAATAGTGACAGATGCATGTCAGATCCTTCAAAAGCAGTACAATACAGTACATTATTTTGGAGGATCCAATACTGATGCGACATCACTTTTGGAGAGTCTGAGCAAGGTGGAATTGAACAATGAACAATGAACATGAACATGAACAAGAATGTTAGTTATTGACAAAATCAAGAAACTAAGAATGTTAGTTAAAAAATTACCTCTTCTAGGTAGTAGTTATAAGGCCAGCTAAGAGGGCTACATTGATCTTCCATTTTTTTCTTTCTCTTTCTTGTAAATGTGTTTGGCTTGAAAGAGGTTAAAACAAAAGAGGGTACATAAAAAAGAAGTTGAGGGTTTTTGAGACTTACTTATATAAACTAAGTTTAGTTTGCTTTTTTTATGATGCTACTATAGTGGTAATAGTAGTACTATTGCTACTTTATCTTTATTATTATTATCTCACTCTAAGAGAGGCAAAATGTTTGTGGAGAAAAAACACAAAAGCCCAAAAAAGAAAAAGAGAAGGAAAAAAGGGGTTATAGTGGATATAAATCACAAATATAATCTTGCTACTTATACTTGTTACTATAAGATTCTTAGTACACAAGAGGGCCATTTTTTATTTTTATTTTTTAACTGTTTTTAAAAGTAAAGAGGGAATGTGAACTAAAGAATCCAATTTGGGGACTAATGGGGGCTACAATGAATCTCCTTCCTATGCAAAAAATAAATAAATGAAGAAAGAAACACACACATGAGTGAACACATTAATTAAAAGCAGTATCACATTTTTGACAAAAAAATTTTTTGTCTATCTTATGGGGTTTCAAAAGTTTTATTTTTATTTTTTGCATAGTCTTGTTTAAGGAAAAAAAATGGTAATTTAGTGTTTTAAGTACATAATTTGATCAAATGATAAACCATTAATTTTACTACTAGAAAATCAATAATTTCCAAAGGACATTCCATCAGACTCTGGCTCGTTAGTAAGGGATTTTCTGACCAAAAATCCGTTGGATAGATTATCGATAAGTTTGAACTTAGATGGATTTGAATATGGAACTTTATTTATATATTATATATTGTAGTAATTTTAACTTTTTTTTGGCTTTTTAGTGAATTTTTGGAATGTTTGAAATATAATGCTACACAAGCTAGTCTGCACAATTAATACACAATTATTTAATTAAATATACATGTCAACTTAAAGCATGGCAAGATCATCTAGAATAACAACTCATTCACAAGATCTAGATTACACCATTTGCATAATCAAGACTTGTTTAATTATAATATAGATTAAGAATTTGTAATTAATACATATAAATAATATAGTTTAAATTCAAGCAAAAAAGTTCCCTAACAAATTAAAGAAATATATATAGGATTTAGCTTGCAAATCTTGAATAAAGATTTGTTTTGGACTCTTATACCAAAACAAGTGGAATAATAATATATAATGGATCCAAGCTAGTCTGAAAATGTTGATTTATCCACAATACATTTTTTTCCCTAGGTTCACACTTTTTATAAGAAATTTAAGGGGTCCATAAATTAGGACTATAGGACTTGTGCATGTGGACAGTGGACTTAGACAAAATAAGAAAAAATATAAAAATAAAACGCCTTTGTTATGAGTATGTGAATCATATTTTTGATGATCGATGTATCTGGATCAACTTGTGAATATCTCGATTAATTCAACAGAATATGTGTTATCTTTTATCAGCATAGATACTGAGTAACCTTTGAACATGTAAGTATAAAGTATGAGTCACCTAATTTTCTTTTGTTTGTCTTTTTTGCTTCTACTTGAACTTGAGCTTGAAACTTCATGATTTTCAACGCATTTTATTTGACCACTAAACCATATCTTTGGATGTTCTAATTATGTGTTTCTACGAAGACAGGATGGACTATGGAGCCACCTCTTTAGCTATACATTTAATAGTTTTGATTTAAATCTTATAATTATAATGTATTATCATAAATAAAAAGATATATAATTTAAAATTCATAAATTAAAAAATTCTGATTTGTACCATATATAATGATGAATATTGAAAGTTGTGGAATATTTAATGTAATAAACTATTTGGTCAAAATAAAAGATAAAGTTGAGTAATGATGGGAATGACACACACATTCCATCTAAAGATTATTTTTTTTAATATATTTTTCATTTTTTGCTTTGATAGTATATGCTTATGGTTAACCTTTTTGACTCTAATAAAGATAAAATTGTATGGACTAGGAATCATAAGTTATGTCTAATTAATAATTCTGAATTATTTTTCTCACTTTCTTTTTTTGCCGCACTGTGAAAGCGACCTCGTATTCTATTTTTCATTGTAAGCCAAAAATTCCTCACTGCCTTGCATTTGTGTTTAGATTTTTAGAAATTAATCTACGCTTTTAATTTAAGAAATTTGTTTAAAATGAATCGATGATTTATCGAAAATAATTTAGCTATCTTCGATAATCTAGCTATCTCACAATATAGGTGTGAAATCTACATATATTCTATCATCTCCAGCACTTATGAAATTATACAAAATATGTTATATTATTGTATTTAAATTAATTTTTGAGAATATGTGTATCAATTTTTATGAAAAGTTATCTTAAGATTGCCTCATAAACACATTATTTGTAATGTTATAATTTTTTATTGAAAGATTTCATTTACTTAATAACATTATTAATAATTAACTTAGGAAAATCTTAATCTCCTCAAGTAATTTAAATTTCCTTTTTTTTATTCTTTAATCCTTTCACAAAGAAAAGGAATCAATAAGGCTTTTATATTATCTTTTTCTTCTTGGTGAAATTCAGGATTAAATTTAATAAAAGATACTTACTCATATTTGATATTTAAACTAAGGTGAAGTAATAAAATATAGAAAAAGTCCAAATCTTTTTCTTATACAATCCAAAATTGCTTGTTTTAACCTTGTTTATACTCTCATCGCTAGCAAATCGTATTATATACGATTTTATCATTAACATAGCTTCAGCGTAAAATTGATATGAACTTAATTCACTTATCCAAATTCTCTAACATGAAGGAACCGTTCATATTTACCTCTCCAATTGAAGGAATCGTGCAAAACGAGACTTTTTCTAATGATAGAAGTAATATTAAATCAAAAATTTAATCAAAAGCATAACATAATGATAAATTTGACTCTCTTTTTTATAAGTGCATAATGAAACCCTCTATATAACTTAAATAATCTCTAATATGTATATAATTTAAATCGATATAAACACTCGATACGAGTAAATTTTTTAAGATTTTGGAGGGAAGATATATTATTTATAGGGAGGAGGGATTAATGGTAGGGACAACATGAAAACCTTTTAGAGAACAAAGTAGGTATTTGGAGAAAAAAAAAATAACGGCTTCTATTTTGACTCAATTTCTTTCACAATTTTGTTTTTTTTTTCTTGGGTTCTGTTCCACCACGCGTTGGCGTGTGGGTCCATTTTGTGGGACCCATTCATGTGTATTCTTATTGGCTCATCTTATCTAAAATACTGAGTGGGCCCATGTGTTCATTTTAAAAAAATAAAATAAAATAAAATAAAAAAATCGCGTTACATTGTAATTTTGAGTCACCAAAGGAGGAAAAAAGGTGAAAGTGGGGCGGGAGAGGGGGTTACCATCCAAGCAATTCTCTCTCATCGGGATACAAAAAGGGGAAATAAGAAAGGAGATTATAAGGTGGAGAAACAAGTCATCACCAATAAGTGAAAGTTCATATAGTTAACCAATTGAGATTTTCCGACCCCTATGTTCTACATTTGTCTTTTTCTTTATGATAGGATTTATTATTATTATTGAGAAAGTGAAAATGGCTTAAGTTTGTCCTCTTTTCTCTTATAAGATGTTAATTTTTGAGTTAAAAAATATTCATCCATTCATCTATTAGACAATAATTATCCTTTACGATTAAAGATAACTCACATTTATACAATGAACATTTTTAACCGTAAAGGAAAATTAGGGCCAATAGCTGAAAGGAGGGACATTTTAACACGAACAATGTTAATGGTAATTCAATGAGTGCAACGTGGTTATATTTAAACCATTTTCAATACGTTAGCGATATTTCTAATCCTTTTTGTTTCTTTTTTTATTGAAAGACCTTGACAGTTTTTTTTAATTATCCGATGTTCAATATTTTCATTAGGACGTGACTATATATGATTTCAAGCCGAAAAATCTCATATTGAAAATAAAGTGTTTCCTAATAAAATGACTTTAATATCCAACTCAATTTCAAAACGTCTGATTAAGAAAAAGAGTGTTTGTCACTTTGTTGTCGTAAACTTTATTGGTATTGTATTAGTAGTAATCTTCCTTGCCAAACCTGAAAAAGATTGAAGTAAACATAGGAGATTTTAGAAAAAGGAGAAGTGGAACTTTAGAAATAATAATAATCGAAAAAATAAAGTTTATTTTATTAAATTCTAAAAAAAGGGAATATGCACATAATCTTTTTAATAGTTTATGTCCGTTATATTAACTTGTTGAAATCATCTTTACAATACTTTAAATATTGTAATCAATACGATTTTAATGTCTTTATGCACCTTTGAATATTTATTTAACATTTTTATTATATTTAATTACCATGTAATTTTATAATTTTCTATTTCTTAAAATTCATTAATGATGAGAACTATTTATTCAAAATAAAAAATGTAATGGTTCTTCAATTTTTTTTATTTTTTATTTTTTAAAAATTAAACTATATACTAACTCAATATTGCACGGATTATATGCCCCTCGTGTGGAAAAAGACATTAATACATTATGGAAATAATAAAGACATTAGGCCCTGGAATTTATGACGTCCAGCTGGATTATCTATTCAACTAAACCATTTTTTTGTGTAAAAAATAATATACATTCACTTGACTTATAAAATAAAATATGTATTTTCAAAATATGATTATAAGTGAAAAGGCTGTTATGCAACTAGATTAAGAATAAAGTGTATTTATATATTATTATTATTATTACTATTAATTATTAATAAGCTATTACGTGAAATATGTTGCTCACTAACTTGTTTGGATTGATCTATTTTAAGTATTTATTTTTATAGTATTTGGGTAAAAATTTAAAAGTATTTTTAAACACTTATTTTTAAGTCAAAAAGACAAAAATAAGCCCTAAAAAATTTAATCTATGACTTTTGACTTATAAGTCAGAAATTATAAGCTCATCCAAATAAATTCTTAGACTACACAACAACTTGGAACAAATAAGAGGTGGAGGCATGTAACTATCATATTATAAGCGAATTTGAATGAATTTAATAGATTTTATATGAACCCAATAACTATTAAAGTTATAAACTTGATATCAATAAATTTCAAATATTTGCTTCGCTTTTAAATAAAATACTAGCATATTTGATACAAATAACAAAGTTGGTCCTTTAGGTTTAAATTTTTCACTTAAACATACATTTTTGCAATTTTGATCCTTTAATTTAATCTAATATTAATACTTTTGGTCTTTGTCAAATATATAAACACATTATAATGGTTAGATTTGACGAGAATTATATATTAAAAAAAAAAAAACAATACTTAAAAAATATTTCAAATCCAAAAAGCTAGACAAAATGCCAAAATTAGACAACAAAAAAATAAATCGCACAAAATACAAAAACTACACAACCCTCCAAATTTGAGTAACCGACAAATCTTTTTTTTATATCTCCATAATTTTTGTTAGATTTGACAAATTCGAGTTCAATTAATATATGATGAACGTACCAAAATTGTTCACTTTTAACAAATTTAAAAGATCAAAATTGTCAAAATATATATATTAAAAATTATTTTTAACCTACTAAAAAATAACAATAATATAGTTTTGACATTTCACAACACATTTACATAAGTCTCAAAATTATATCTACGCATAAAGTACTCCATTATATAGTCTTTGTATCTATTAATTATTCACCTTTCTTTTACATATGTTACAAGTAATTACATAAGACTCATCTTTTGTCGCACTTAATATTTATGTCAAATTAATAAATATAAATATATACACATTTATCATTCAAAGTATGATTAACTACTAATATTAAATTATTTATTTCGATGTAAACACCTACTAACTGGATAAGAATACTCCTTCTAGAATTCTTTTTACATCCATTAAGAAGTCATTTAATAATATTAATCAAAAATAATTTAACTAGATTAAACTATCTCTTCCGTAAATTGATCTTATGTATAAAAATGAAAATCTCTTCAATTCTCATAAATAAAAAGGACATAAAAACTAAAAATAATTTGGTAAAGGATCACATAATCAATTGACCTTTAGGGAGGAAATGATCACTTCAAATTCAGTTTATCTAAATGGCATGCATTTTCAATGGAATAATAAGTAATTTTGGAGTGTCTTGAAAGTCAAATTTCACTCAATTTCTCATGAATCTACAGAAGATAATTAAATAAAATGCACCCAAAAAAAACACATGAAGGTGAAGTTGCACACTAAGCCAGCATGATTTTTACAATTTTTTTTTTTCTTCCATAAATTGTATCACAATTATACAACATTATCTCTCACGCACAATAATTGATATTATGCATTAACCCCTCATACGTGTCAACTTCCTATTGGCTCTGACCTTCTCCTAATCACTCATGAATGTAAACTACGATTTATGGATTCACATGAATTCAATAATTTTACGCATGTTAGGTATATAATAAGAAATTTGTTACTTCCTTTGTCTCAAATTATCTCTAAAATTAAATATCTCAAATTATTTGTCGTTTTAGAAGTTCGAGACAAAATTAATTCTTTTTGCATTTTACCCTTAAGTCTTAATAGTTGAAGTTCTTGAAGACTACAAACGTATCAATATTGAGTAACTTTAGCCTGTCTTTCCTTTAGTTTTCTAGTTCAACTAAGTGACTTCGTAACCTTAGCCTGCTTTTTTCTTACTTAGGCCTTCGCCACTTCAAACATGCGCACCTATTCTAGTGTCATAGGCCCACCCGATCAAGAAAAGAGATTTGAGATTAACCACTACATGAAGTAAGCTATCTAAAAGCTACGGTAAATAAAATTCTTTTTGAAAACAAACCACTAATCCGCCTTAGATACTCTTTTAAGTCCGTGTAAGGCGGAGGGAATGAAGGGACCTGTAGGAGGCTGAAAAGTTGAACTCTTTATTTCATATTTCTTTTCTTACTGATTGAATGAAACTTATGTAGTCGATCATGATGGAAAGATTCCGCAAGGATCTTGGCACAAGAGGAAAAGATCAGCTTCAATCGTGATGTTATGATTATTGAAATTAAATACAAATGAAGGATAAAATTAAATAGGTAATCCCCCTTCTAACGATTAATGTTTTTTCATGGATCGTGAAAAAAAAATCATGACAAATAATTTGAAATGGCGGAAGTAAAATATTTATACATAATATGATTAGAAATTCAATTATTGTGTATATTAATTTATGATCGTTGTAAAAAACCATAAACTGTATAGTCCTGAATTTGCCTTTGTTTCTAATAATGAATATTTTACAAAACATGAGACAAAACCCTAAAAAATTCAATTAATGGGATGGAGGGAAAATGATGTAGTACTTAAACCTAATCATATAATTAACAATTTTTTTGCCTTCCACTAACCATATACTAACTAACTCCACTTAATATAAATTACTATTTTTAAAATCCATTTTATCCATAGTAGAACTAATTTTAATTTCAATTAAATAAATGGATATATAATTGATGGGATAAAAACTAGTGGGTGAGACAAAATAATTACAAAACATATGATGTTAAAATTGTAAGTGTGTTTATGAGAACTAATCCATTTACACAAAGTGTGACAACCTTAAAAAAATAATACTTCAATGGCCTTTTCTAACCACTAACGGCCATTTCAGTTGAGTCATAATGAATACTATTCTTTTTGGTTTTTCATATCGTATCGATGTTTGTTTGTATCTTTTTTAAAGTTTGATTAATTTAAATTTACGTCAAAAGTTTTACTTTAAGAATAAACTGCTCCTTACTAAAGGTATTTCTCCATACTTATGATTTGAATTCAAAACCTCAGATAAAAATAGAAGGAATACTTATTACTTTATCGTTAATGATGGGTCATAATGGATGTCTCTCCTTATTCTGTTTTTCTGTCCTTTTATAATTTATCCTTTAAAAGTCATGAAATTATTTTATTGTCATATAATGAAAGTTTGTGAGCTTTGTTAGAATCAAATTCGGAATAATCAAGTGTCATGGAGAAGTTCAAAAAAGTAATTCCCGTGACGATAAATCAAATGAGAAGTCAAATTTTATTAAGAGAAACACAAATATTTAATGTAACATGATAATTTGATTAATTGTTATATATATATATATATTATTATTATTATTATTATATTTTTTTCGAAGTTAACAAGTGCACGTGCACCTCCACTCTATTGGTGGGATGGAATACACAAAGATATTTCATGTGATTAATTATCCTATGTTTTAGATCATATAGTTAATTTCATTATTTTAGTACAAATAACAGGATAAAACAATTCAAAACTACTTAATATTTATAATCAAATGTAGATTATAATAACTCACATTTTATTTCAAAATTATTATCATTATTCCACAATCAAACCACGTATACTTTTAAATGTCAATTCTTGACAAGACACCACTTGACTCACTAATGTTCATTTTCTCGTTTTAATGGCGGGAAGCTTAATTAACCACAACTTTTCCACCACTTGAATTTTAGTTGAAATATATGAATTTCCAATAATAATGTCAAAAAAATTGCAATAAAATACTTTGCTTGTATTAATCACAATTACGTATAAAAGTGAATTTAGGATTTAAAGTCTGTACGTAAATTCGAATTCAATGTATACATTCATATTTTAACTTTTTGGCATATATAGCTCGAGTTGAAATAATTAATGTTTACAAAGACGGAGTCAAGATTAATTGAAACTCATAAGATCAAATTTTAAATACAAATTCATTAAATATTTAATTCTGAATTTAAATCCGTTAAATCATACGTATTTCAACCGATGTCATTGGTCCAAAACGCACTACGATTCAATTTTATTTTTTGGGGTCGTAATATCCATAGTGATATCCAGTCTATTTTCACGTTACTATAAATTAACAAATCCATGCACCGTTTTTTGGATAAGACTTTTTTTTATATCACAAAGATTTTATCTTCATTTTTTATTCAACAAATGGGAAGAAAATAAAAAAGTCATCCTTTCACTAATTATAAATTTTTTTAAAGTTCGTGCAAAAACACGGTTTTAGTGAACTGTATAAGAAAATGATGGATGATAAAGGCATGGAAATTAAAAGAAATAAAAAGTCTTTTTCTTCCTTTTTCAACTTCACATTTGTGAGTTGCATGTGAAATTTTTGTTATTTTCCTATAATAGTAGAAGTTCTTTTTTTTTTCTTCCTATTTTTTGCGTGTCAATTTTGTCTTATGATTTACAACAACAAGAAATATATTATATTTAATGTAATCTCATAAATCGTATCTTGGAAGAATACGATGTACGCAGATTTTATTCTTATCTTATGAACAGAGTCAAAATATTTATTAAGAAGGTTCGAAAACTAAAAATAGGTGAATTTTGAATCAACTAAACAACGGAGTCAATCTATAATCTTGTGTTAGGAGATTCAAAATATATATATGCACATAAAACATAAAAAGATTACTCTATATTACAATGTAATTTCTTGTTGTGAGGTTTGGATGAACACTTTCTCGTCCCTGCTTATGAAGATGGGGAGATTATTTCCGAAATACCTTCCACTCAGGTAGAATAAGTTTCGTCTTATGATTTGTGATCTTTTAAAAAAAAATCGAAGGTTCTATATCACCGTTTTTAAATACTCCCATATTGGCCATAATTAGTGGTCTTTATCTGACCCTGACTTCTAATTAATTTGCTAAATTGTTTTAATTTGTCGCTATCAACTCATGTAGATGAAAGATTAGTGATACATTAACATAAAATTGGAATTGAAAAGAGTTTGAATCATGTATATCATTTCATCTAAGAACTTAAACTATTTAAAAAGTAAAATACTTTTAATTTGATTAAGTTAAAAATTCATCCGATATTTTTTGTTAAGCTAATCATATCTAAGTATATTTACTTATGAATAACGGTGAGACTCAAATCTACGATGAATATAAAGAACACTTGCCTACTCTGATAACATGTTGAATATTATGAATTTTCTATCTAAATATTTAAATTGTTAAAGCAAAAATATTCTTTATTTATTTCAGTCAGCAAGAGGAAGAATTATACATCTAAGGATTTTGAAAATGAAATGAAAATGGTATTGGTTTGCATTATTTTATTGTGATACAAACTCGTCTTGATTCGTTTATTTATGTGTTTTTTTATAATTTAAATAAAACTTTTCAAGATTTGTGTGGTTAGTCTAGCACCGACACTCATGCACACAAAGACAACAGCAACAGTTTGATGCACAATACATTCCGCGTTTAAAAAGTTCAAAAAAGGGTTGCATCCTTGTAAGGGTGTAATGTAAGCATCTTATCACAACTCGGAGCTGTGGTGTTTATGGCATCGAAACACTCACCGCACAAAAAATGACAATTCGGTGCACAATGTATCCCATGTTCAGAGTTCAGAAAAGGGTTGCATCCTCGTTTTGAAAGGGTGTAGTGTAAGCATCATACTTCGATGCAAACATTAATGGTTGATCCCACAACTCGAACATGTATTCTATAGCATCGCATCACTCACCGCATCACGTTCACAAAGTTCAAAAAGGGGTTGCATCCTCATTCTAAAAAGGTGTACTGTAAGCATCTTATGATGCAAACATTAGTGGCTCATCCCACAACTTGAACTTGTGGATCTATAGCATCACAATGCCCACCACATAAAAAAGGGATAGTCTAATGCACGATACATCCTGCGTTCACATAGTTAAGAAAGGGGTCTCATTCCGAAAGGGTTGGGTGTAACGTAAGCATCTTACCTGATGCAAAAATTTCTCCAAAGACCGTTTTCAGAAAATAGTCGAAACACCACTTGCACAACTAAAACGAAAAACTGCACAACAACCTAAGATTACCTCAACATACTCTGATGAATTTTGTGTTCCTAGACCCAACTTCTTGTCAAGAGGGAGACTGTTCAAAGTGGTATGATTCTAGTTTTTCGAAAAACTACATAACATATCACTAATTGCTTATATCCATCAGTCCTGATAGTGAGCTAGCTCCTTTCAAAGTTGCAAACACAATCCCTAGGTGGAGATGTAAGCCTACCAAAGAATTCTGAGCAATGGTGAAAGTAACTAACCATGTCCTCCTTGACAACGAGGTAAACTCCTATCATGCCAATGGATTCAGACTGAACATACTCGAGATATCTGGGATTCTGTGTCAATACAATGAGTAAATTTCAGAATGGCTACAGCAAAAATTCAATCAGATACATAAATTGGGAACAATGGTAACTGATTATACAAACACAACATGCTTGTCGAACTAAGAGCCTTTCATGTTGGACAAATCAGGTTTTATAACCTTGTTCCACTTGCAATAGAAACAGATTCTAAGGAAATCATTAACATGTTGCAGCAAGGAAACGATTGCTACTCTCATTTAATTGATGACAGCAGGTACTTGATGCATAAACTGGGGCACCATTCACCAAGCACACATTCAGAGAATGCAAATGGAGTGGCCGATGGCTTTGCGAAGCATGGAGCAAGGATGAATATTAATGAAAACTCGATGCTATATCATGTACGACCATCTTTTGTTGTTTCTACTTTTATCAATGACTGCATGGGGTCTGGATACTTCAGAAAGGTGAAAAATATGAAATGTCATTTAATTTGTGTTGATTTAAGTATCTATTTTCACCACATACAAAAAAATGTGGTAAGATTTATCATTTTCATGGTAGTTTAAAGTCAAATAAACTAATTTTACCAGGCAAATGCATTGAAGTTTAGAAAAAACAGGATGATAGAACATAGAAATTACATAAAACAATATATCTTCATAGTGATTGATTATAGTCCAGAATATGCGAAACAACAGTTCAGTGGTAAAACTAAAAATAATGAAATTCGATATCAAATACCGAAACCTGTAAAATGAAATGGATTAAGGAAGAACATATTTGTAATAACTTTTCTTAAATTCTTCTTGTCAAGGTATCATTACACTTAATCGTTCATATAATATATATCTGCTTGATTTTTATTTGCATTTACATCTGCAAACTCATCCCCCCGCCAAGCATGCATCTACAATTCATACACTTAGGTTATCATTAATGATTAAATCTACCTGAATTCTAAGTATATATAGCAGACTTGGTCAACACAACTCTATATGCATTTAAATTCAACAAACTTATCACCTATTACCAAAGAAACTTCCAACTTCCTTCCTATGTTGAATTCTAAATCTTCTGTACTCTACGAGCAAACAAAATGAATAGCAAATCCCTCTATTGAACCAACATATGGACAGTATAAATGACATTAGATTACTGTGGCAAGTACGCCGGATGCAGTCATCAGTCCAAAAGCATTAAATCATCAATCACCATAAAAGAAGCATCTAATCAAGATTGTACAGGCAGAATTTTTTTTAAAAAAAACATTCACTCTGGAAACACATAGGCAATGAAATTTTTGGTGGACGGGGAATAAAATTTTGAAGGAGCAGAGAGAATTAGTCATAAAAATTTCAACAAAAAATTATAAACCTAAACCTGACAAAAAGTACAACAGAGGATCTTACCATTCAACACTTGGTCCAATATCAAAAAGGTAAACATAAAGTGCAGGTTGTTCATTGTGGTCTTCGCATTTTTATATTCACAGGAATTTCCTTGTATGACTGAACTCTCTTAGCTGCCTCCCTTGATGGCCTACCCAGAGATGCTCTTCCGAAGGGTATAGGTTCAAACCTCGAAGAAGGGTGTACATCATCGGATGTCATGCATATGGATGTCGAACCATTTTCTTGCACTGGATCACTTGTTGATGAATGCAGAGCACAATTATCTTGTACCTCGAAAGAATCTTCACTGAGTTTCAGCGCCTCAGGTTTAAACCTAGCAGACTGCCTCCTTACGCACGATCTGTAAAGACAACAAATTTGTTAGGAAAATTCTCTTATCAATGTTTAGAATCTGAACTTTAGATAAACCACCACTATACTCTTCAAGTTAACATGCACAGCCTAACCTTTTATTTGCCGTCTTATCCTCACATTGAACTTGCTCAGAAGAGCCCATGCCTATG
Source organism: Solanum acaule (assembly GCA_036250505.1). Taxonomy (NCBI): domain Eukaryota; kingdom Viridiplantae; phylum Streptophyta; class Magnoliopsida; order Solanales; family Solanaceae; genus Solanum; species Solanum acaule. Next base: position 22,065 of record JAJOOR010012833.1, read on the forward strand.
CATCAGAGATAGGAAACAATATAAAAACAATAGTTCCTAAGTACTTATTGACAAAAAATATCATATCACACCAAGAGGTTACACTCACTCTTTGACTGGGGTCTCTTTTTGAGATTTCTGGCTTTCTCGGCGTCTCCTTTTCTTAATGATAGATCTCCTGCCTCCTCGCACTTCATGGGTTTCACCTTTGAATATTGACAGCAAAAGAGTATATTAAAACCAACTCTACGATATTATGGGATTACCAAAATCGGCTTATGTACCTCATCATTCAGATCTTGGCACATATTTGTTCTCAGTTGCTCCTAATTGAACAAGAAAACTTCCTCAGACAAACAGAAAGAATTGACAGTTTTCTACAGTATACCCAGTGTATTCCCACAAATGGAGTCTGGGGATAGTAGAGTGTACGCAGACCTTACCTCTACCTTGAGGGGTAGAGAGACTGTTTCCAATAAACCCTCGGCTCAAAGGAAAACATATCAAAGCAGATTGAAAAAAATAAAAGGGAAGTGAAGAAATCATGGCAAAATACTAATAGAAAGCATGACAAAGCATTCTGAAAAGAGAAACAATAACTACAACAAAATAGTGTGATTAACATATTAGAGATGCCAACAATCAATAATTAGACAAATATGCAGAACTAATTTGAATATCTCTAAACTGTACTCACTTCTGCTTCAGACTTTCTAACATTAAGTACGCCCTTTATGCATCCAAGCTCATGATGTAATGTTTTGACCTGATATCAGCCAAAATACCATTTAGATAAGCTTATGGGTAAATCTAACATCAAAAGAATATCAGATAAAAGCATCCGATGCTTACCCTATCTTTATTTGAATTTAATTCCTGGCAGGAAACAAAAGGGGAAAAAAAATAGTTTTAGCACCATGAAAGGAGATCAAATGTTCAGATAACAAATGAAAACTTTAACGGGCTCAGAAATGGAAGAGATAACAAACCGCAAGCATTTTAGTGTTTGCTTGAGCAAGCAGCTGATTTTGTTGTTGCATTTTCCGCACATTAATTCTCAGTTTCTGCATCTCTACCCCAGTTATTTCAATGATCTTGCTATAGAGAAAGAATCAAGGAACCGGACAACAAATTGCAAGAAAAGAGGCACTGGTACCATTATAAAGTACAAAAGCGACCCAAAACTATTCGACAACTGGAAAATTAAGTGTCATTCATCTGCAATCAAAGGATACTTCCTTTCAGCTAACATCTTCATCAACGCCATATTTTCCTGGATCAAAATTTCCAATAAAGCAAATTAAGCTAAACTAAAGCTAAGTCCATATATTTAACACAATAAACCACTAAACAAACACAAAGTGTACCTTCTGGATCCTTTCTAGATACTCTTTCGAAGCAGCTGGGATATGTTCTGGAATCTTATCTTGTCTAGACAATCTCTTTCGCAACGGTAAGTTACTGATATCAGCAAGCTTTTTCCTTGGACTATTCCTGGTATTAGCCTCCATTGCTTTCCCTATTTTTGTTTCATTCACCAGATTTTTCCCTTCTCTAGACCTTGATTTCTTGGCACGAAACAAATTTTCCTTTAGTTTAACAAATAAAATTCAACTATTTTTTTCGTAAAAGAGAACTAAAACATCAAGTAACTAGTCCTAAACTAAGCTAGGGAATGAGACACCAACAACATCTCCTGCAACACGCGAAGAAATGCTAAAAGGCACGTGTAAATGTCATTCAATGCGGGACTCCTGACTAAAGGCTAAATTGGCTAAACCATCAGCTAACGAATAAATACGAGCAATAGAGACCACCCAATACCTAGCCAAGAGGTGACGAATGCAGTAGACAGTAAAATTCAACTCTTTAGCAACAGACAATATAACAACTAAGATTAAATCAATAATTATAACTAAAACCGGAATCTGTACTGAAATTCACAACATATGATAGTCACTTCATTGCTTATAATCTTAATATTCTCTACTCAATCTTTCCGTCGTACCCTAAGAGGTTTCAGATAATCAGCAATAAAAATTCAAACAAAAAATGCACAAAATAGGAATGCAAATTAGGGCTTTCGTCAAATTGAGAAGAGGATGAAGGAACTTACAACTCGATTTCGCCGGACCCTCGCCGCCGAGGGCTGTAAACGTCACCGTCGATTGGCTGTAAACTTCGCCGCCGAAATGCAATTTGAAATTTGGGGCAGAATGTCAGTCGAACTTTGAGTCCTTATTCACGATCCATTTGGCTACATATTTGATTTTTAAAAATAACCCCCCAACCCCCTCTTTTTGCTCCCCGCTCCCTCTCTCCCTTTTTTTCTTCTTTTTTTTCTCTCGATCATACTTAGACGCAATTGATAAATGTATAGTTTTTATTTTGACACTAGACATGTATATGCATGGGAAAAAGAATAAATATATCTCTGAACTACTGTAAATGGTATGCTTATACCCTCCGTCATACTTTTGGAACATTGGTGCCCTTGTCATCCAAAAAACTAGAGCATATATATCATCTATACTAACGGACATACACGTGTCATAATCTTATTCATCGATCCGACATTTATTAAATATCAGATCGATGGATAAGATTGCGCCAAGTGTCCCTATTTAGTCTTCTGTTAGAGTGAAGGGCATATATGCTCTAGTTTTTGGACAACAGGGGCACCAATGTCCCAAAAGTATGACGGAGGGTATCTGCATGCCATTTACGATAGTTCGGGGGTATATTTATCTTTTTTCCCTATATACATTGATGAATATATCAGTGTACATTTTGATACTTGATACACATATATTTTTAATACTATATACATGTATTTATGTATGAATACACTAAATATTTGACACCAAATACACTGATAAAATTAATATCCAATACACGAGATAAAATTAATATTAGATACACAATACATGCAATTGATATTGAATACACAGATATATAAAATTTGTGAAACTCATATACATTATAAAATATAGATATATACGGAGAAAAGTGAGAGATGGAGAGGTCGGCGAGTAAGGAAGACAGGCCAACGGGAGAGAGGCGAGCGAGAGTGTCGGTGTATTCCATGTGAATCACGCTTTGAATAAAATATAGCTGAAACAAATTACACCTAATTTGACTCGCATATATTTGAGATACATATATTTGGTCCGTCAAATACATATATCCGAAATTATGTTTTTCTAGCAGAAAATGTGATCAGGAAAAATATTTTTTTCAACGGGTAATAAACACCGATAATAATGTGTTTTTGTATGGAAAAATTGTATGAAATACCAAACTATTAATTCAAATTAAATGTTATAGTCATAGTTTATTTTATTTGTAATTCGCAGCAAACATCCCAATTTTTGCCATCTGATTCGGTATACAATTAGTTATTTTCGGTATACAATTACCCATTTGGTATACAAATGTATAAAATGTGTTTGTATTTTTATAAAGCGAGAGAAAATGTATATACAAATACAAACGCATATATTTTCGTCCTATACACTTATAATTATACAAATACAGATCTTTCCCTGCCCAATTCTCTTTTGTCTTTCTCTCTTTCTCACTTTATACAAATTATAATGTATAATTTGTGTTGTATAAAGCGAGAGATAGAGAGCTTTGCATATAGATTTCACATATATACTTATACAAAGAACACGTACATATACAAATTACAGGTATATGTACATATATAATGGACAAACCTAACAAAAAACACATATACATATACAAATAACATCTAATATACAAACACAATTATCATAATTAAAGACGATCATGACTGTGTACATATACACATATAGAAAAAACTGAAACGTTTTATATACAAATTACAAAACTAAACAATTTGTATATAAATTGGATGTATCTAGCGAATTATACAAATCAAAAGCTCCATAGCAAATACAAAATTTGTTATGGAGCGCAATTATGCAAACTATAACTATAACATATAAATATGATTTTTATATTTGCTATATGTGAAAGTTGTTCTTTTTGTATTGTTTTCTCTGTTTAAAAACTTCTTAAATGATTATTTGTGCATTTTGTTCAATTTCAAGCCCATATATTTGTTTGGAATATGTAAAAATGGCATGGGCTGGCAAGTTTTAGGGGAAGTATTTAACTTTTAGCCAGTTTTATCAACGTGGAGCTACAATTTGTTGATTATATGTTGCCTAGTCATTTGATTTAATGGTATGACTGCAATACAACCAACGAGGGTTGTAGTTGAGTGGTAAGTTATCCTTTATTCTTAATCAGAGATCTCCAATTTGATTTAAGCGGAGAATCATAAAGGAACGAGCCCATTATTCATTATATTTTGACTAGCAGTGTTGACATTTAAGAAGTGAATAAATAGTTAAATTAATTATTGCCCGTTATTCGTGTCGTGTATGAAAAGATGAAAGAGCAACACTACCATGCCTATAAATTGGCTTGACTTCACTTTTCTTCACCTTATCACTTGTCATCAAGCCTTTTACTTCAGATTTTTCAGTCAATTTGAAATAGACTAATTAGGCGTTACATCTTTGTGTGAAAGACCCATACCTAGCTCTAATTAGCAAGAAAATTCTATAACCGAGGTTTGGAGAGAAGAAGTACTATTTGTCCTTTACGACATTCCACTAGATTTGATCACATGTCATTGGACCATTGAGATTCCCTTCAACTAACACTTGTGCACCCATTACACGTCAACCTTTCCGGGCATTCCTTAGATACCAATTCACTCTACGTAGATTGACTGAATGTAGAAAACCTTTCACTGATAGATAATTGTGTATTTCATATAAAAAAAAATTACTCATGTTAATATTCTCAATTCCGATATATTTCGAGTCTTGGCAAATAACATGAGTAGTAATATATTATTTTGAAATAAATCGTTTTCGATTAATTCACTTTAGTAGCTCTAGCTTGTTGGTTTATTTAGTTTTAATTAAACAAAATTTAGGTCAGGGGCTCTAATTATTTTAAAATGGCAAATCAATTAGGTACGATTAAACAAATTGTATAAACTTTAAGTTAATAATGGAAATTGCCTAATACCATATAAATAATTAAATTGGTTGCAATGAAATATTATATTTCCTTCTTTATTCTATATGACGATAGTTCTCGATTATATATTGCTAATATTTAATTATCACATTCCAAAAAATATGAATCATTGTACCTACCGTTTCATTCAACCACTCTTTCGTTTTGATCAATACGGTGTATTTGAATTTTTTTTCAATATCTTGTTTATAAATTATATATGATATGCTAATTTGGTAAGATTGTATAAGAATTAAAGAAATTTTGATAATTTTCATAACCTTTGAAATTTTCATGTTTATGAGAAGAAAAAAAATACAATATAAGAAATATAAATTAGACGTCCAAATAAAATTTTAATTTTAAATCAATCTGATCTCATATCATATCTAACTGAGGTCTAGGTATGCTAAATATCTCATATTTAGAGATTATGGACTAATCACCATTAATGAAGGTAATGGGATAGCGATAAATTGTGATCGCACGATTCTTAATCAAAGTTTTTTATGTTCGAATCCTATGAACAAAGAAATTTATTAGCACATGAGCCTTATATATAAATTCAAATTAGTTAGGCCATTGATACGTCCGATGTAAAATATATCAAACATATTACACACAAAAAAGGAATTTTACAGACTAATATTATTCACTAATTCACTACTCACCCCAACCCCCACCGTCACCCAAAAGACAAAAACGAGTGAACAAATTGTTTTTTTTTTAAAAAAGAGTGCCCTTTACTTAATTTATTTTTTTTAAAAAAAGACAATCAAATTATTAAAAATGAAATAATGAAAAAAAACTAGTTGGCCAGACAAAAAGGATGACCCTGGATCATTTGCAAACTTAGACCTATAAGCAACACAATGACAAAAAGAATCTCTATTCTATATTATGCTAAAAGATGAAATTTTAATATACTACATACTTTCTTTTTTTTTAATATACTACATACTATAATATACTTTATTTTCATGCACTGCATGTCCAGATTCTTTTATTTACTGATAATTTTCGTTAACACTGAATGGAATATATTGTGGTGTCTTCCCGAAGGGCGGATTGATGAGGATGGATTAAGCTGAACCAGTTAGAAGTGGATAATTTTTTGTGTTATCGGATTTGTTTGAATTTAGTACTTTCAGTAGTGAATCATTTTTTTTCAATAGTGAATCATTATACGTAAAAAAATTTTATGAAAATAGTAGTATATATGAACCAATTTTTTTTTATAAAAAAATATATAATGGCTCTAATGCTAAGAATTTTAAATGTTTTAAGTTATAGTTTTAAACTTTTGGGTTTGCGTTGATCTGGAATCAATCGGATTCTAGATTGACAAGTTTCTAAGGATGATCGTGCATATCACACCTTCGACGAATATCATCACAGAGAAATAGAAAAACAAAATTGTATAAGACATGACACAAATCCCCGTTACATGATACAACTCAATATGGTATAAGCTAGAAAGAAAAATTTATCCCTACATGCCTATGAATCAACTAACTCCAGATTAAAATTCATTTATCAATGC
>JAJOOR010012834.1:0-34706 GCA_036250505.1 Solanum acaule
GAATTTACCCACTTGGAGAATGGATTTTTTTGAAAGCCAATATTTTCTTGACAACTCAAATAAGAAATGAAGATTGCATAAGAAAGTTAGTCCAAAAATATATAAATTTTATGAGAAATGTTTGAATGGATCTAGAAATCAAAATGGGTCACTCAAAATTTAAGAAAGTTTACATTTGCCAAATCGACACCAATAATACAGAGTGAAATCGACGTCAATAAAATGACATTGGTATTAAATTTTACGGATTAGTAAAAGACTAGTGAAATAAAAATAGTGGATAGAGGTGGGGATGAAGATGGAGGAGGAGATGTTTCAATGGAGAAAGATGTTTATTGAGGAAGACAACAAAATGAAAAGAAAAAAAAATTAAAGAAATTAAAAAGGGGACCCACTAATTTCATTTACCTCTTATTAAGAAAATTTACATATTTTAAAGATTTAATATATATAAAAAACTATTTAAATAATTTTTTATATATAGGCCAATAAAAAAAGGCCATGTGTAGTGCTTTAAAAATACAACTTTTTTTTTCTCTGTTTTCACGCACTTTCAGGAGAGTGCACTCACTCTCTCTGCCACATCATCCCTTAGGGGGTGTTTTAATCACTCCAAAGATGTTTAGGGGGGTATTTAAACACCCGTGTAGTTTAAGTACTAAAGTAAGTTTTCGTGCCAAGTTCAAGGGGGTTTTTATGTATTTTTCCTTTATTTTATTTATTTCTTATACTTTAATAAATTATTTATGAACTAACATATTTATTATGTTTTTTTCAGGTGGCATCCGGCAAAGGATGCTGCCCGAGCTTTAAAAGACTGTGTTAGGAGACTATATACACATGCTTATCACTCTTGGGGGGAGATCCCAAACAGTATACGCCAGGCGATGTTTAATAACTTTAAGGTATATATTTTTTAGTTAAGTTTAGTGAGCTTTACTTTTTTTCACTATCGATCTAATTAACGTTATTCAATTTTTTTTATTCAGACTATGTGTACTTGGGAGCCGAGGCACAATCATGTCCTTTTGACCAAATTTGAGAGGAAGGCATCCGCCAGACTGTCTGCCTGGCTAAAGAAAGTTTGGGATAGTGCTGAACGTCCGGATTAGATGTTGCCGCATGTTTTTGATGATCTGGGTCGGTATTGGAACACAGATAAGTTTAAGGCAATATCAGACCAAGCCAAAAAGGCTAGAGGCAGTCTTAAGGGTGGCTCGTTGCACACCGGAGGTGCAAAGTCTGTTGGAACAATTGCAAGAGAGATGGTAATTAGTTCTAATTCAAACTTTCAAATAAATAATTAGTTGATTCATATATATCGTTATAAATTTCAATTTTTTATTTATAGGAAAAAGAATTGGGACGCACTCCCATTTTATCGGAGGTTTTCAAGAAGACTCATGCAATGAAGAAAGAAAATGAGTCAGATCCGGATGTGTGGGTGGAGGAAAGAGCCGAACAAACTTTTGTAAGTTATTTAATATGAATAATATATATTAATCGTGAATATATTTATGATATGTATATATATTTATGATATGTATATATATTTATGTCAATTTTTGTATTTAATATGCAGAATGAGTTTCAACATTACGTCGCTGAGAATCTAGATAGTTCGGTCGAAATGACACCTGAACTTTCCACCCAGATTTGAAAAGAAAAAGTGGTAGGGGGGACACACAAGGGTAGAATCTATGGTCTAGGCTCTCGAAACAATGTAAGACGACTCTAGTCATGCTTAGAAGGAATTGGATCGTCAAGTCAAGCCGAGGCACTTGACGGTGTTCAGATTGCTGCTATGTCCGATCAAATAGCTAAACTTACAGCGGCATTGGCAGAGTCAGAGCGGAGAAGAGTAGCTGAACAAGAAATTAAGCATGAGCAAGATCGTTCAGCAAATCCAAAAACAAGTGATGAACCTCGCTCCTGGAACTACTACTTCGGCTCCCGAGGAAAGCGACGACTACAGTACTGATAGTGAGGATGATTGTGTAGGACCCACTCCCTAGTTTACATCGGTGAACTTTTATGAATTTTTTGTAATTTTGAAACAAATTTTGAAAGACTTTATAGTCTTTAAATTTTGATTTAGATACTTTCGAATGTTATTTTAAGTTTCTTGTTTTATGTTTTGTGTAGATTGTTTATAATTGTGTGTTTGATTGAGCTGAATAGTATAGATCAATTGAATTGAATTGAATTGCAGGTGGGCAGCAGTTTCTGCTGTCAAAAAAATTGCAGAAAAAGCGACGGACAGCATGGTTTGTCCGTCGCTTTTTTGAGTTTTAATTTTTTTAAAAACCCAGAAAAGCGACGGACAGGGTCCTTTTGTCCGTCACTTTTCTGGGATTTTCAAAAATTGAATTTCTTCTAAAGCGACGGACTGCGTCGCTTTTTAGAATTATTTTTTTAAAAAAATTAAAGTATAGCGACAGAGTCCATCGCTTTTTTAAAAAAAAATTTTAAAAAAAAATTTAAAAATGCGACGCGGTCCGTCGCTTTTGGAAAAGCGTCGAGCCAAAAAGCGAAGGACATAATTGCGTTGCATCTCCGTCGCTTTTGGCCAAAAAAGTGACGGACTGCGACGCTTTTGTCTATCTCTTTTTGGCAGTTTTTTAGTAGTGTTTGTATTATTTTCAAGATTATAGATTCTACATTTTAAGAAAACTTACCCGTTTATATAATACTCCCTCCGTCCCATTTTATGTGGCACTATTTCATTTTTGGTCAGATGTCACATTTCCTTATATGGTAAGTATTTAAAGGTACGATTCCTCTTTTACCCTTGTTGGTCCCACTTAATCTTAAAAATAGTACTCCAATACATTTATAAGGAGAGAGAAAAGTGAGTCTACTTTTTAAAGGGCAATTTGGTAAACATTTCAAAGTCTTCATTTATTTCTTAAACTCCGTGTCCGGTCAAATATTGCCACATAAAATGGGACGGAGGAAGTATATCCTTCCAATAACTTGATAATATAAAAAAAATAATTCACACTAATATTGTATGTAGCTTAAACTACTATCATATCATGTTCGCACATGCCAACTTAACTTTGATCATAACAATACCAAACATTTAATTTAGTGAAAAGATTTAACAAAAAAATTAGAACTCCTTTTATTCCTCATTCTTAATTCAAGCATGTTAAGCATTTTGACCTAGATCTCATTTGATGAATTTCAATTCTAATACTCATCATTGTCATGATACTTAATGACTAAGCATATATACATATATGTGTCTACTGTACTTCAATAATTAATAGGATACATACCTTTTAATTCATTTTTGGCATTAATATAGAAAAATTAGGCAATGTAAAGAATTATATGACCTTCGATATGGAGTTATATATACCATATGATACCAAGTATCGATCCTGGATAATTTACCGTTAACACATGGTTAATAAATAATACAATCTAGTACTAGTATTGCTGTCTAGTATGTATCACGAGGAGGAAAATTCAATATGAGTCATGACCATCAATAATTGAAGCAAAAAATGTTGCACCAAAAACCATATTTCTTACTTAGGGTTCCATTTTCTGAACGTAAAAGGCTACCTTTTGGCATTTATCACAGGTATATATTAGGCTGTCAAGAATGGCCCAACTGTACTTGATAAAATGTAGATTTTGCGTTTCTCAAACAAATGTTGTCAGCAGAAAGTTGGTAAAATAGCCAGCATTTATTATTTTTGAATATCTGTTTTTCTTATTTTATTTTTCATTCAGAATCTTAAATTATTATATATAACAAACACAAACACCAGCAAGTGTCTAAATCACACACACACATCACACACTTAATTGTGTTTTAATGTACCTCAGACAACAACCTCAACTCATAATTATTATATTTTTTTAAAAGTATTTTTTATTAAGTTTGATCTGCTTAAATTAATCAGTCCCTTTTAAGTAATTTAATTAATTACAGTAACTTCTTGTAATAGACACACATAATTAAGTAGCTAGAAGGCCTATGCCTTTCCCACTTTCCTGGAGACTAAATTTGAATAAACTGACATAGGAAGTACTACTTGAAAGAATAGGGATAAAATTATTCGACTTATACAAAAAAGAAGCAAACTAATTTAGAGTATACACAATAAATAATTAAAGAGTAGCTACGATTGTTTTTTTTGTTTCTTGAAATTGTAATTGCAGATGTGACGTGAAAATAGAACCTTGGAGAGTCATTTGACTGGGCAAAATGAATGATCTTTGATCATTAATATTGATGAATTAATGAACTAGCCAATAATTCCTTATCGATAATTAATATAACTATCATAGCTAGCTAGGAAGATGATGGGAAAGTTAAAATTAAAGAGAAGAACGAAAAGAGAGATGATAGTAATAATTAATAGTAATAGCTAATTAAACTATATTATATATTGATTAATTAGCCTTGCTCTTTGCTTTCACTCCAGTTCTTAATAGCTTCAAAAATTGCCTCTGTCACCACTTGGGCATTAATCATGGCTTCTTCATCCTACAAGAACCAATTTTTGTCAAGAAATAATAACTCATTAATTATTCGTCACACACACATGAAAGAAAGGAAATTTTTACACACTTGTTTTTGTAAAATAATTTGAATAGTAACCGTAGATGAAGGAATAATTACCTCTCCCCCAAATGCTTGTAAACGAAAGGTGTCCGTGCAAGAAACCCTAGCTTCAAGGACGTTAAGGCCAAGGTCTTCAAGAACTTGTAATATGGAAACAAGCAAGCCAGGGCAACTTCTTTCTGAATATACATTTACTAAGAAACCTTTTTCTAGGGTTTCCACTTCAATTTGCTGGAAAACAAAATACAGAATCATCTATCGATCGACCACTTTTGAATGTTGGAAAAAGTTTTAAGTATTAGAGAGTCAAGAAAAGGAGATGAGTCAAAACTTACTGGCCATGAAGAAGTCTTGTTGTTTGAATTTGTTTGAGGGGTAGTAGTAGTAGTAGTTATATCTTGATTTAGCCTTTCCACTTTATGTTTGAGTTCTTGAATATACTTTGATGCATCTACTATGATTGAGCTTTCACTAAGCTGCATGAAAATGCAAATTAATTAATCACACTTTGGACTTGGGAGTTGCAACAAATTAAAGAAGCAATATAAATCTACAATTCATAGGGTCAAAATTAAAAAAATTAGAAACCTCAAACTTGGTAATTTTGTACTTGTATATATATTCATCAATAATTCATCTATTTACTACTACAAAAAGTATAACAAAATGAATGTTACATATATAGAACTAAGAAGAACAAATAAATGTCATATCATGTCATGTTTAATTCCCTTTTTTTACTCTCTTTGAGGTGCGGAGTAGATGAGGAAGATATTAATTAACACAAAAAGACTAAATCAATGAAAAATCTGAGAAATCTTTATAGCTCAGTTGATTGACTATCTGAACTTTCACCTAATAATCCGTTAGGGTTTGATTCCCCTTCTCGTAATTCTCTTTCCCTATACCCATTTTTTTTTTAAAAAATGTTGAAGAATGAGAAGAGAAAGTTAAATATAAGTAGAATGGATGAGAAAATTACAGCATGAGATTTAGTGATTGATCGAAGAAGTTGCAATTTGTCATGCAGCACTGGGGCTCTTTTTTGTTCCCTTGATACCATTATATTGTTCTGAGATTTAATGTTTTTCTCTTCCTCGGCTCAGCTCTAAGCTAAGTCTCTTTAAATAAAGTATGTAATAATAAGAGAGGAGGTCTCCTCTCATATCAATATCCCCTCTTTAATTTGTTTGCTTCCATGACACCTCATCCCATCACAAGTTTATTTCTTATTCTCATACATTATTATCAAAAAAGATGCCCTTTGGATAAGAAACACATAAATAAAAATTCAATATCCTTCACGACAAAAACAATAAACATTAACCTACAATTACAAGGCTATAATTCTCTCGATAATGGTGATATTGTCTTTTCTGGACCTAAATTCGTATAACTTTAAAACATGTCATTAGTGTATAAGGTCTGTTTATGTTTGCCGATGTGAGACTTCTTTGCCGCCCACAAAGCTGACATGCTTAGCCCATTTCCGTTCTAAACCTAAACACACACGACTTTAATACTTGACAATAATGTGATGTGTGCTTACTTATATACCAAATATTTCTCTTGTATTTTATTGATGTGGAACTTCTTATCTTAAGTGGAGTGTCACAACCACTTACTTAATTACCAACTCTTATGTAGCATAACATAAGATTAATTATACGGTAAATTGTCACAAGTAACTGAATATTGTTACTTGGGGGATTAGTTATCATTACTAGAGTTGGATGTGCAATAATCTAAATAATCAATAATGCACCCCTTGTCCAAAATTAATTGATGTTTTAGCTTCTAAAAATTGGTCCCAAAAGACTAATGTTTCACAAAATCAACAAGCTATTTAATTCTTTTTTATCAAATTTGCCCTTGCTACATTCCTAATTCATTTATAAATTTTATTGGTAGTAATGTCAACCTACCACAAAAATATTTTAGTCAAACTTCATATTTTCATTAATGAGAGTGAGCGTGTGTAGTATTGTTTGACCATGCAAATTGTTTATATTTTCATTTTAATGCCAATTAGAACTACTCTTGCCACTAGTAAAACTATGTCACAAAAATATCTTCTTCTATCACTCTATATAATTTAAAATACATTATAAAAGTAGTTCAAAATGTTAGCTAGCTATATGTTATTATTAACAACCTAAGGGTCATGTCGAATATAAAAAATGAAATTACCATGGACAAGACTGTTTTTCCAACTAGATTATATTTTACGCGTCAAAACTCAAATTTTCCAATCAATGAAAAAATAATATAATATACTATAGTACACTCAAATAATTAGTGGAAGTTAAAATTTAGAAAGAAGCATCTAAGTAGTGAGATGGTAATAATCCATGCATATATATATATATATATATATATATATATATATATAGTTTAATTATATGGAGGGATTTATAATATGGAAAGTAGTGGAGGGAAAAAAATATAGATGGATGCTTATATTTTTGTAAATTTTGGATAAATCCAAATAGTTTTCACGGGGAATTTGGTGTTCCCCCTTTACTACAGCCGTCACCTTTGTCTTCACTTCTCAGTCCTCTTTTTTTTTCCCTCTCTTTCTACACGTGCCTTTCTTCCTCCATCACTATTTTTTTTTTTGAAAAATAAATATCTATCATTATTTCAAATATATTATTTAAAATATTCCTAATGCATGATCAATTTGCTTTTTACCTTTCTACCGTACACACTACTATTAGCAGTATCGTGACATCTCGTGATCACATAGATATATAGGGCTATACTTTGGTTAGTCTGTGTTAAGTTATATATCCAGGAATTTTGAATTTTAGTAATGTACAAAAATTATTTCTCATGAAATATGTAATTTGATAATGCAACCTAGTATGCAATGTATATAATTGGAATAGTCGACATGTTTTTAGTCTACATGTATTATTGATATTTACATTCTTCTTACACATTTTATGTCATGATTCACACCGTCGTGAGTGGCACCCATAGTAAACCGGTGGAAGAATCAACTAACTCGAACCAAATCCAAAACCTTTTTGAAATACCAATTCTAAAATATATAAAACAAGGAAAATGATGTAGACATAAAAGAATTTGAGTCCGCATAAACTCAACTCAATAATCTAAAACAATCAATGCGGAAAACAACCACTATGATATGAAAGTCACCATACCAAAACTCTAAACACTCCAATTAGAGAGGCAACCCCAAACTAAACATAACTAAGTCAATAATTCGTGTTCGAACAAATGGAAAAGAAAATATAGATGAAGCCCTCGAAGCCTGAAAGGCAAAACTCACCCTTGGATTTGCATTATATATCCCTCAACTAAGGTTTCAGATCAGATGCTGGAAGACTCGCTGGACTCACAAGAAAAAAATTGTTGACCATATTAGATATGATTCTAAATATCTGATATGATTCTAGAAGATCTGGGACGATATTCTACTTTAACTATGCGTTAATCACACCATTGATATTGTGCAAGAGATATGATATGATATTGTGCTAGAATCATGCTTGTATTTATGTATCTTTGTATATTAATAGTGGATAGTTTATCAATGGTAAAGCATAGAAATACAAAATATTTTTCAACTCTTTTTGGTTCCTGATTTATCAATTGCTATCATGGAATCAAGGGCCTATTTTTTGGCCCAGAAACTATACTTTTTTCTCTTTATTGTTGTTTGATTTCTATCATTGGATATCTCGTCTTTCTAATGGAGTCACATACTCACGATATTTTGTCTACCAAATTTGTTGAAAAAAATTATCCGATGTGAAAATTTCATTTCCGAATCTTTGTTCAAGGGAAAAGCTTGTCTGGAATCATGGGTGGATCAACAACTAAGCCAGATGAAGACAAAGAGAAACAAATTTGGCACGCTAACAATGCTCGTGTAATTTTATGGATCCTCGATTCTTTACATGTAGATGTTGCACTCAGTGTGCGTCCATTCAACTTGATAGCAGAGATGTGGAAGCATCTAAAAAAAGTATATTCTCAATGCAATCATGCTCGTGATTTTGAGTTAGAACATACTTTTTCGAAATACAAGCAAGGAGATAAAGACATCCAAAGTTATTAATTGGGACTTATGGCAATCTGCTCAAAACAAGACCAAAGCTTTGTAGGCTTCAAAGAAGTTATGTTTAGAGGAAGAAGACTCGAGTTGTCCAATTTCTCATGAAATTGAGACCTGACTTTAAGCCTATTAGAGTTAACATTCTTAATAGAGAAACTCTTTCGGACATTGATGTAGTTTTTGGAGAACTCCTTCGTGAGAAGACGCACATTAATACTCAGGCATCCATGAATTCGTCCTACATAATTGACGTTGCTATGTATACATCAAAAGGTACCCATAAATTATATACTCATAGCCCATTTCAAAAGTCTGGACCACAATGCTTTGAGTGCAAAGAGTATGACCATATTGTGTCACATTGCAAGAAAAGAAATATATGCAACTATTGTAAGAAGTCTGACCATATAATTTTGGAGTGCAATCGACGCTCAAACACGCGTCAAACCAAGCACAAAAATTATCAAACATTTGATGTTTATGTGAGTCAAGTAGAGATCACACCACCATCTTCTTTGAATCCAAAAGCACTTCAAAATTAAAGATGATACAAGATTTTGCAGCTGCTCTCCCAGGGCTATTTCCAGTGCTCTCACTATTTCCTATCCTGGTAAGAATTTAAATAAGAATTCAAAAGTTTGGCATAGAGATTCGGCTTCTTCTAACCATATGATAGGAGATATCCATAATTTACACTTTTATCAACTCCTTCAGAAAATCATGTAATTTTCACAGCCAACGGCGATATATATATACATTACCTGCCTCTAAGATTGGAAAATCATTTTGCTTCACTAATATCTCTTTTGTCCCCAAACTCATTGTTGATTTCTTTCGGTTGGACAAGTGGTGGAATAGAATTACCTTGTTGTTTTCTCACGTCTTGATTGTATTGCTCAGAATCTGGAGACAGGGAAAGTGATCGCCAAGGGTTGTAAGTTTGGAGAATGTTCCAATTGTCCATGTATGAAATGCTTCACCATGCATGTTATATGTCTTCCATTAAAGAAGACATCACTAACTCAAATAAATTGTGATACTTGTGGCGTCATTGTCTTGGGCATCCACATGCTCAAAAACTTTCTTCCATGTTACAATAGTGTCTTCATTTGAATAAGAAATTATGGGTTTTTTTCATCAAAGTTGCCTTGTGAAAATTGTGCTAAATTCAAAAGCCATAATGCCTTTTCCTTGTAGTACTACTTTTGTCACGACCCGAGCCTATACCCTGGACGTGGCCGGCACTCGAGAACCATTGTTGGCCCTCAAGAGAACCCTTATCCTGGCTAAATACAAGCAGAAAACTAACTCAAGCATACATAAGCATCAAATTGAAAGAAACGTTTAAAAATAATTTACTAAATCTCAAAACTTTGCTAATATACTCAGTATGAATCATAAGTTTAAATAAGACACCTGAAAACAAAAAGACTCTCCAAAACTATCTATCTATGAAGCCTATACTATATATGGATGAGTGTCGGGACAAGACCCATGAGTACTCAAAAGAACTACTACTAACAATTCATAAAAATTGGAGTCCTCCGAAAGTAAGGAGACCTAACTCGAAAGCTGATGAGCGGATGAAGTGATCTCAACAGACTCTTGTTGAGGATCCTAAAAACCTCTATCTGCATCATTAAACGATGCATGTCGAATGACATCATTACATTGAATGTACGAGTATGTAATATAGCTGAATAAGAAATAACTGAAAGAAAGGACTACAATAGATAACAATGTACTCAAGCTGAATGTGAAGAAATAAAGGAGTTAAATCATTTAAAGCTTTACAAAATACTTTCTCATCTCTAAACTCAACATAATAAGTGATATATAAAAATACACTTTAACTCTATTGAGAGATTCTCTAACCGACAACCATCACTATGAGCTACGTGATGATACAACGTCTCGCCCACGCTTCCAGAACTGTCTTATACCGTGCCGGGATATAGAACTCCTTAACTAAGTGGATCCACTAAGCTATGCTTAAAAAGGAATAAGGAATCATCTAAAAAGTATGACCCTTTACTTATGTTGGCATACATGGTTTATGAGGACTTTGAGTTGTCTTAACTCGTCTCCATATCGGTGCTCAATACTACTCCCAATAATATATACTCATGCTCATATGTTTAAAAACATAACTCTTCCTCTGGTTTGAGATAATTTCTCAAACTACCCTCTTAAAAGAGGTAACTGCTCTTGAAATATCTTTGAACTCATAACTCATTTAGAAATAAAATTTTCTTTTTTTATCAATGTAAAAACTGATATCTTTGGGAATACTTAGGCCTCATTTGTTTTCATTAAGATTAAGACGTCTGAATCTGAATGATTAAGATGTTATTTCTATATCTGAACATAAAATGATTAAAATTATTTGTTTTTCAATATCTGAATAAACATAATTTACTAATTTCAAATTAATGAATATAATAAAAAAAATAAAAATACAAGCTCAACTTTTAACCCTATCCTCAACCACTAGCATATAGAAATATTCCTACTGGCATTGCTCTCGTAGATCCCAGCAAATTCAAAACTTCCAAATATCCACTAATTTTTTTTAATCTTTAAAACATAAATTTCAAACAAGAGTAAGGAGTAATTAGATTCAATTTTTAATTTATTTATTTTTTCAATTTCGAAATCCATCTCACCCCTACTTACTGTCACAACCCAGAACATCGTGATTGGCACCCACACTAACCCTCCGGTGGGAGAACCATTACTACAACCCAATTAACCATAAAACAAAGCATTTAAAGATACGAAAACAGGTTTAAATGCAGAATTAAAGTAGAGTTCCCATAAATTCTGAAAGTCTAACAAACGATTGCGGAAATAACGCATAGAACCTGAAAGTCAATGTACCAAAACTCTAACAAGGAACCATAGTCTAAAGAAATGGGTACAACCCAAACTAAACAGGAGAATTATCTAAGGAACTAGGCTAAGTCCGAAGAAATGGACTAAATCAAAGGAGAACTCAAGGCAGCCAGGAAGAACTGACTCACCATTGAATTCGATGACAATCACTAATCTTCTAAACGAGGTCTGTTAGTAGCCGCCTGGAGATGCTCTGTACTCAACAAAGAGAGAGCAAGTGCAGTATCAGTACACAATCACAGTGTAATGGTAGGATCACACGACTATCCTACTAAGTGCAATATAAGCTAGTAATTACACCATCATAAACATGCATACATCGAACATATACGATATCACTATCATTTCAGGTTCAATGTACAATTCCACATTCTCAACAATAAATGTATGCATAACAAGTCATTGGTCCTCTTATGGAACCCACACTCAAACATTTAATGTACCGATACGTGGTACCCGATCCAAGTTAGTGTGCCGGATGTGACAGCTGATCCTATATATGTGTCGGAACATAGCACCCGATCCAAGTTAGTGTGTCGAAACATAACACCTGATGCATTCAACAAGCCACAATCATAATCACAATGTACATTCTCATAATCATACAATCAAGTCATGATTCATGGCATACAATTATTCAATCATCTTCATTTACGATTAGTTTGATCAATAATACAACATTCGCATACATACATGTATTATAATGAAGAAAGTACAAACATATATCACAAAACATGAAATCCTATTTTATGATGTAATCTCTGTCACTATGATATCTCTTCAATATAGACACATGAAATATCGGATGAACTCCCGATAGGTTAGGAGGTAAAGCCAACCTATAAGCCACTGGCCCTACACAGTTAAGAACCTCAAAGGGACCAATGTTTCAGGGACTAAGCTTGCCCTTCTTGCCGAATCTCATCACCCCTTTCATGGGTGATACCTTAAGAAGAACCTTCTCACCAGTCTGAATTACCATTCCTTTACCTTATGATCTTCATACTTCTTCTGTCTACTTTGGGTTGCTAAAAGATTAGCTTGAGTACTCTTCACTTTATCTTGAGCATCCTTCACTAAATCAATCCCCAAAGGTTTTGCATCTCCAACCTCAAACCATCCTATGGGTGATCTACACCCCCTCCCATAACTTTCATTTGAATGCTGGAGTGATAACTTTTATTATAGGAGAACTCACACAACGAAATAAACTTATCCCAATGTCCTCCAAAGTCAATCACACATGCCTTCAACATGTCTTCTAACACTTAATAATCCTCTCTGATAGTCCATCTGTCTGTGGATGGAAAACTATACTAAAAGTGAGTTGTGTGCCCAATTCCTCATGTAACTTCCTCAAAAACTTGGAGGTAAACTACATACCACGGTCTGAGATGATAGAAAGGGGCACCCCGTGCAACCTCACTATCTCTTTCACATAAACCTTAGCCAATTGTTGAGCATTATAATCTATTCTGACCGGAATAAAATGGGCTGACTTGGTCAATCTATCAACCATTACCCAAATAGAATCAAACTTCTCCAAGGTCTTGGGGAGACCAACCACAAAATCCATAACTATCCTTTACCACTTCCATTCCGGAATTGGCATTCTCTGAAGCAAACCCGTCGGCCTTTGATGCTCATATTTTACTTGTTGGCAATTTTGACACTTAGCCACAAACTCCATTATATCCTTCTTCATGCAAGGTCTCAAATAAAGATGCTTCAAGTCTCGATACATCTTGGTCACACCCGGATGGATAGAATACCGCGAACCATGGGATTCTACCAATAATTTCTTAATCAAGTCGCCCACTCTAGGAACACAAATCCTTCCTTTAAAACTGAGCACACTTTCCGCATCAAGAGTGATCTCTTGTGCCTTACCAATCACAGACTTCTTTGTAAGCTCATTCAAATTTTCATCCTCAAACTGTTTGGCCTTGATCTCCTAAATGAACGTGACCCTTACTTCAATGCTAGCTAACACCCCACCTTTCTCTGAGATGCCCAACTACATGAATTTAGATTCCAAGGTTTGAATTTCCTTAGCCAAGGGTCACTTGGATACACTCAAGCGATCTAAACTACCCATACTTACCGCCTTTCAACTTAGTGTGCCACTACATTAACCTTACTCGGATGATATTGGATAGTCACATCATAATCCTTTAGTAACTCCATCCACCTTTGCTGTCTCAAATTCAGATCCTTTTGAGTGAATACATGTTGTAGACTGCAATGATCGGTAAATACCTTACACCATAAAGATAATGCCGCCAGATCTTAAGAGCAAACACTACCGCTGCCAACTCTAAATCATGTGTTGGATAATTCTTCTTATGCACCTTCAACTGTCGCGATGCATAAGCTATGTCATTCTTATCCTGCATCAACACAACACCCAAGCCTGAATGTGAAGCATCACAATAAACAATAAAATCTTTACCTTCCACCGGTAGTGCTAGAATAAGTGTTGTGGTCAAGAGAGTCTTGAGCTTTTGAAAGCTCTCATCGCATTTTTTAGTCCATTCAAATGGTATCTCTTTTTTGGTTAAATTTGTGAAATGCGTGGCGATAGAAACAAAGTTCTTCACAAATCGACGATAGTAGCTAGCGAGCCCCACAAAACTCCTAACTTCAGTCACAAAGCTAGGCCGAACCCAATTCTTAACCGCTTCAATCTTTTGAGGATCTACCATTACCCCTTCTTTTGAAACCATATGTCCCAAAAAGGCAACCGAAGTCAACCAAAATTCATACTTAGAAAATTTTGCATACAACTTTTATTTTCCAAGAACACCCAGAACAATACGAAGATGGTCAGCATGCTCTTCCTCACTTTTCGAATAGACCAAAATGTCATCAATAAATACTATCACAAACGTATCAAGAAATGGTTTGAACACAACATTCATCAAACTCATAAAAGTTGCAGGCGCACTTGTCAACCCAAACGACATAACTAGGAACTCGTAGTGCCCATAACGGGTTCTAAACGCCGTCTTGGGCACATCCTCAGGCCTAATCTTTAACTGATAGTAACCAGACCTTAAATCAATCTTAGAGAAAATGGATGCACCCTGCAATTGGTTAAACAAATCATCTATCTGAGGCAATGTATACTTATTCTGAATGGTGACCCTATTCAATTGCCAGTAATCTATACACATCCTCATACTACCATCCTTTTTCTTAACAAACAAGACTGGAGCACCCCAGGGTGAAGCACTACGACAGATGAATCCCTAATCAAGAAGTTCTTAGATTTGAGCCTTAAGATCTCTTAATTCTGCAGAGCCATACGATATGGTGGGATGGAAATGGGATGAGTACCAGGTTCCAAATCAATGCAGAAATCTATATCTCTATTCGGAGACATACCAGGTAAATCAGTAGGAAACACTTCTCTAAATTCTGACACCACATAAATAGACTCAATAAAGGGAGACTCAACCTCCATATCCCGAATATGAGCCAAATAAGCCAAACAACCCTGCACTACCAGTTTCCTAGCCCGAATGGAGGATATGATCTTAGCTAGCTTAGGCTTGTAAACCCATTCCCACTCTAATTTTTCCCTACCGGGGATCTCTAGAGTCACATATTTCGTATTACAATTTAACATAGCATAATAGGGGGACAACCAAGTTATGCCTAAGATTATATCAAAGTCAGTCATAATCAAAATCACCAAATCAACCCAAGTCTAAAAACCTATAAACAAAATAGGACAAGCACGATAGACATGGGTGACTATGACAGACTCTCCAACTGGGGTAGAAACATGGATGGGGGTATCAAGTATATCACAAATCATAGAAAATTCTGAGGCAAATCGCACGGACACATAAGAATAAGTAGAACCCGGATCAAATAACATATTAGTCATCTAGTCACAGACAAGAATAGTATATATGATCACTGCGTCAGACACCTCTGCCTCGGTCTTGCCCGAAAAGGCATAACACTGAGCCCTGTCATCATGACGGGCGACCTCTTTGCCTGGCTGCACTGTACCTTTTCCTGTGTTACCATTTCCCCTACCTTAGCGACCTCACTGATTTCCTCCTCGCCCACCTTGTGGACACCCTCGACCATTATTACCATTTCCCGTGGGTACCACTGCTCTAGTCTGCAGCTGCGCGGAATCCATCATGCGTGGGTAGGGACAATCTCTCCTCATATGCTCAGTTTCCCTACAATTATAACAAGTGCGATCAAAAGATGGCCTGCTGCCCCCCGAAGTGTGGCTCCCTGGCTATCCTAAAGCAAATTCTGAGGTGGAATTCCTAAGTAATTACATGTAGAAGCGGGCATGGCCGACTGAATTGTCTGGGCTGCAAGTGTCGGCCTCCCTGAACCTATAGAGTAAGAACCCTGAAAGTTACCTGAATTATTGGCTTTCTTAGCCAATGCTTTAGCCTGGCCGTCTTGCCTCACCCCCTCTACTTTCTTTACAAAATTTGTTACCTCATTGAAGATTTTTCCTGCAGAGGTCAATGAAAAGACAATACCTGCAACTCAGAATTTAGTCCCTTAACAAATAGATGGATCCTATCTTCCTCAGTAGTCACTAGTTGCGTAGCATAACTCGACAAAGCATGGAACTTAGCCTCATAAGCAGCCACAGACATACCACCTTGCTCCAAAGCCATGAACTCATCCTTCTTACGATCTCTCAAAGTCCGGGGCACATTTTTCTCCAAGAACTGAGCAAGAAACTGGGTCCAAGTAAAAGAAGGTAAAACTGAAGATTTGCATTCCACATAAGCTCTCCACCACTGCTTTGCCTCGCCCTGAAGTTGGAAGGTCACAAACTCCACACCATGCTGATGGAAAATTCCCAACTTATGAAGCCTCTCATAACAATCTAGGATGAACACATATGCGTCTTCAATCTCGGAACCATGGAGCACATGAGGTTTCAACTTCAAGAACGTAGTCAACATCTCATGTTCGTTATCAGTCATAACAGGACCCAACAAAGGACGGAAGAAAGCATCAGTTCCTATAGTTCCACCCACCTTGGGGACAGTGATAGCAATAGGGGGATTGGCGGGAGCTTGAGTTGCTTGAACAGAGGGGAACACTCTAGGACCAACCAATCCTTTTATAATGACATAATCGTTGAGCTAACACTGGGTCTAGGGGGAATACATGTATAGCCTCAGCCTGCACCTCTTCCTCTTGTCCAATATCCTCCTCATTCTCAACCTCAACATTTTCCTCTATATCTTCATGATGAGCATGAGGGGCCTTATTTCTGGGAGCATTCTCAACTGGTGCACCATCCCTAGTAGGTGCCACCCTCTATCGGCCTTTACCCCTAGATCTTCTTCTACCCCTGCCTCGACCGCGAACTCTTGCTACGGATTCCTCAACTGGCACTTTGGCAGGAGCTACTGACTTGACGCCATTGAACCTAGTGTTAACCATCTGTGGATAGAAGAGAGAAGGAGATTAGATACCAATTCGAATCACTAGATACCAATTGAAATCAAGTTATAAAAAGAAAGGAGATACGAGAAAACAAAGAGATTTCCTAAAGTCCTATAACCTCTCGAAGAAAAGTACAGACGTCTCCGTACCATTTCGCAATACTCTACTAGATTCATTTTGGTACATCGATATCAACGAACCTAGGGCTCTGATACCAACTTTTTCACGACCCAGAGCATCTTGATTGGCACCCACACTAACCCTCCGGTGGGAGAACCATTACTACAACCCAACTAACCATAAAACTAAGCATTTAAAGATACGAAAGCAGGTTTAAATGCAGAATTAAAGTAGAGTTCCCATAAAATCTGAAAGTCTAACAAACGATTGCGGAAATAACGCCTAGAACTTGAAAGCCAATGTACCAAAACTTTAACAAGGAACCACAGTCTAAAGAAACGGGTAAAAACCAAACTAAACAGTAGAATTATCTAAAGAACTAGGCTAAGTCCGAAGAAATAGGCTAAACCAAATGAGAACTCAAGGTAGCCTGGAAGAACTAGCTCACCATTGAATTCGATGACGATCACTGATCTTCTAAACGAGGTCTGTCTATAGCCGCCTGAAAATTCCTTGTTCTCAACAAAGAAAGAGCAAGTGCAGTATCAGTACACAATCACAGTATACTGGTAGGATCACGCGGCTATCCCACTAAGTGCAATATAAGCAAGTAATTACAACATCATAAATATGCATATATCAAGCATATACAATATCAGTATCATTTTAGGTTCAATGTAGAATTCCACATTCTCAACAATAAGTGTTTGCATAACAAGTTATTGGTCCTCTTATGGAACCCACACCCAAACAGTTAGTGTACCAATACGTGGTACCCGATCCAAGTTAGTGTGCCAGACATGACACTCAATCCCATATATGCGCCGGAATGTGGCACCCCATCCAAGTTAGCGTGTCGGAACATAACACCCGATCCATTAAACTAGCCACATTCATAATCATACAATCAAGTCATGATTCATGACATACAATTATTTAATCATCCTCATTTACGATTAGTGTGATCAATAATGCAACATTCGCATACATATATCCATTATAATGAAGAAAGTACAAACATATATCACACAACATGAAATCACAACCATCACCTACCTCGAACAAAACTTGAATCCCCTAAGAAACTTGATTATTCCCTTTTCGGATTCTTTCCGCTTGTTCTTGGTCTACAAACAATCAATATAATGCTAGGATCAATAAACAAGACTTAATTACTCGGAATATAATCAGTACTATCAACCCTAGATCAAACTCTTGATTTTCATACCCAATTTAGGGCTTTTCCCACCATCAAAATAGTTCCAAAACCTTTACCCAACAATAATCACCCAAGAAACTAAGTTCTACGGATCAAAAAATGGATTCGGGGAGTGAAAATCTTACCTCTAGTCTCAAGAATGGTGGAAAGCTATCAAGAAAATACCTGGGGTCGTTCCTTAACTCTCAAAGTCGAAACTTGTAGAATAAAATGTTTTTGTGGTTTATTTCCGACTTAAGTCGCATTTGTCCCACCACAGCAGTCCTCACCCCGCTACAGTATCCCCGCCCTAGCGGAAAATTCCCGTCTTAGCGATTTGCACGGAAATAGTGAGTAAATTTATGAATTCCAAACGCCAATTTCACAACAGGCCTTCATCCCTTGACACTTAGAAAATACTTGTTCACGCTAAGACTAGTTTCGGGAGTTTTACTCACTCGAATTTGATTATGTAAAGTCATACGGATTCCTTAACATCTTAGCTATCTACTCATGCAATCAAATTCCTTATTAAATCACCCAATCGTTACCATATTTCCCTAGACTCACATGACTCTAATTTCTTCCAAATCTGGACTAGGCTAGGAAATCCCATGTTACTACGATAAAGTTTTCCCGTTCAAAATTTTTTCCCGTTGGCTTTTCTATAATGACGGGAATTGATTGTTATACTTACACTCTCAAACCCACCATTTTTGCTGATGCAAGTCAACGAGAACTAACATTGTTAAGGTGGTGGTGGGTTACTCCGATTCTACAGTGATGGTAAATTAGAGAAGCTATTAGCGGTGCATTTTTGAAAGAGTTCATGATTCTAATCTTGTTTTTGGTTGTTTTAACAATGAAAGTTAATATTTGAAATTGGAAATAAATGGTTGTGGCCATTTTGATTTCTAATACAAAAATTATTTCTTATGTCATTGGTGTTGGAGATTAGATGATTTTATATGTTTATATCGATCTGACGTTGAAGGAAACTGAATTGAAAAGGCATGTTGGGAAACTCTGGCATGAATGATGTGCTTATGCAGGGAGGGAGGTGGATTGGAGAATATTTGAACAATTATAATTTAATATTGAACAGAACAAAAGAGTGAAGAATAGGGTTTGAATGACTTTCAAACTTGGTTTAAGATCTGACCGAATCAGAGATATTCAGATGTATTAAGTGACTAAATCTGAATAAAAACAGACACACTTAATAGGCTAACGTCTGAACCATTCAGATTCAGACCTCTATTAAGTGCAAACAAATGAGGCCTTAGTTCTCTTATACTTTTACTCAATTCATACTTGAAAACTCTTTCTAAAAAATATATCAAAATCATATTGTAATATGATCATTGATGACTTGGGAAGTCATACTGTATAAATATTGATGTCATATCTAGATACCATACTGTTTAAACATTGATGGCATACTCGATTGTCATACTAATCATGTTTTAGAAACTCTTTCTCAAAACTTGTCTTTACTTTCTCAAAAACTTAGTTTAAAACTCAAGTGTTGTCTTTAAAAAGCTTTTCAAAATTTACAACTCAAATCATAGGGTCCATGTGGAATTATGGACATGAACGACTCAACTCAGGGATCTTAATAGCAATAAGGAAACTCAATACTCAGAACTCAATACTCAGAACTCAAGACTCAAGAACTCGAAACTCATTACTCAACAATATTTCTCCTCTAAAAAAAACTCAATTCATAGGGTTCATGCTGAAATATAGACATGAACGAATCAACTCAAGAATTTTAATACATAACATATAATAATTAAATAATTAGGAATAGAATTTCAAAAATAAACATAACTCAAGAACTCAAATCAACCTATCTCAAGAAAACTCAAATCTAGGGATAAAATCCAAGATTACTCTTTTACTAATTTAAAAGTAGATGTAGGGCATGGGGACGAACTAGTACAACACTATGATAGACTTACATACCTGGAAGAATAAGGTTCTTAAAGAATCTTGAAAAAGAACTTGGTTAGAAGCCTTAAAACCCTAGCTGGAGAACAATCAAGAAAACCTTTCTTGAGATTCTAGAATTACTTTCTTGAAATCTCTATGGCCAATAATTATGATTTTCATTAGTGATTCATAATTGTATAGAGGAATTTGAGTTGGAAATAATGAAATTCTTGGAGAAGGACTTACATTGAAGAAGAATCTTGAATGTAGCCTTCTACTTTGATTTTTCCTTAGGGTTTTGTCTTAGGGTTTGAGAGGGAAAATAATGATGTCTTAAGAGATGAAAATCTGACTGTTTTGGGCTTTTAATTAGTCAAGAAATTCATTTAGGGTTTTCTTAGAGGTAAAACGACAAAAAGAACCCTTTTTAATATTTTCCCGTCGACTAATTCGTCACTACACTGTATTAGGTTACTAAAATGGTCATAACTTTTTACTCAAACCTCGGACTGTTCCAAAATTGATGGCGTTGGAAAGAAGATTCAAATACCTTTAATTTGATA
The DNA here is from genome assembly GCA_036250505.1 of Solanum acaule. Lineage (NCBI taxonomy): Eukaryota > Viridiplantae > Streptophyta > Magnoliopsida > Solanales > Solanaceae > Solanum > Solanum acaule. Next base: position 20,829 of record JAJOOR010012834.1, read on the forward strand.
GGTTATGGGCCACATAACTATTTGTATTCTAAGAGATATGGTTGTTTGAAGTTGACCTAAGTAGAATCTTACATCAAAACTTAATCGAAAAGGAAACTTTCAACTCTACTTTGTGGTAGGAGTTTCTAGTGACCTTAATTGATATCCAAAATCATTCCCACACTAAAAAATTTACCTTACACATATGGGCAATTTAAGAATCACCCGATATGACCCTAAAAGTATATGAAGAATAGTTCGAGTCTTAACTTAGAAATTTTTGGGGTGTTACAACTTCAAACAACTCTACTTTTGATTTGATTTATAGTGATGTATGGGGTCCTGCACTAATTTCATCTAGATTGGAGTATCAATATTTTATCTTTTTTATTGATAAATTTTCTTGATATACATTGGTGTTCTTTTTTTGAAACAAATGTGAAGTTTCTAAAATCATACAATGATTTGTCACCTATGTTGAGACTCAGTTCAATAAACTAATCAAAAAAAAATTATCTGATTCATTTGGGGAATACATGAAGTCTAAACTCATAGATTTTTTAAAAGAGAGAGGCAATACTTCACAACACTCTTGTCCATACACCTGAGTAAAATGACATTGTAGAAAGAAAAAATAGGTATGTTCTAAAAATCATGTTAGATGTTCTTGATACATCACATGTTCCTAAAATATTTTGGGTTGAAGCCATCCAAATTCTGTCTATTTAATAAATAGACACACCATCACCATTAACAAAGATGATAGTCCATATTCTGTTCTTTTTGGTAAACTCTTTGATTATTGTCATCTAAATTTTTTTGATTGCGTGTGTTTTGTCCATTTTCCTAGATATGAACGTCATAAATTATCTATAAAACCTGTGAGGTATGTTTTTCTGAATTATAATGATGTTCAAAAGGGTTATCTTTGTTATGACCAATCTAGACGACAATTATTATTTCCAGACTTGTAATTTTCTTTGAGCATCTGTTTGCTTACCCTATTACCTCTTCAATAATATCAGAATATGTCTCCCTTCTATACAAATTTGAGAATTAGCATGTACAAACTCCTATATTTCCCAACGAAGACTCTAATGACATTACTAATGATCCCGATCAATCATATACATTTCGTACGGATAATTCAGGTAATAATACTTTATCGCCTAATTAATTGAATACATCTTTCACCGATTCATCTGACAACAATAATGATTCCGATGGTGAACCTGTTCCAAGTGACCAAATAAATTCTTCTATTCCTTCTCTTCGTCACTCTGAACATAAAGTATTTGTCCTAGATCGATATGGATACTCTCCAGGTAGATATGATCGGTCTTATTCCTTACTTGATACTTTGAATTCTATTTTTGTCCCAACTAATTACCAACAAGCATCAAGTCATGACCGCTGGAAGAAGGCAATGGATGAGAAACTTTCGGCTTTAGAAAAAATATATATATTAGTTTTGATATCTAAACCGACTGAAGCTTCTGTTATTGGAAACAAATGGATTTATTTTGTGAAAATAAAGTCTGATGACACATTGGAGAGGTACAAAGCTCGACTAGTAGATCAAGGATATAAACAAGAATATGAGTTGGACTATGAGGAGACATTTGCTCCTGTTGCGAAGTTGACGATGACTCGTGTGTTGCTCGCTATTTCATCCATCTAAATGGTAACAACTTCATCAATTGAATGTGAAAAATGCATTTTTGCATAGTGACCTACATGAGGTTATATACATGAAGCCTCCTCCAGGGTACAACAAGGCTCAACCAAATATGATTTGTCGTCTTCGAAAATTTCTTTATGGCCTCAAGCAAGCACCACAAGCATGTTTTGAGAAGTTTTGATCTACCATCATAAATGCTAGATTTTCTCAATTAGTTTTTTATTATTCATTATTCATTTGTCACTCCAATACTGATATGACAATTTTACTACTCGGTGTGGATGATATAATTATAACTGGCAATGATGAAAATGAAATTGTACAACTCAAGAATTTTCTTAATGCAACTTTTAAAATGAAGGACCTTGGCAGGTTAACACATATTTTGGGGTTGGGGGTTGAATATTTGCAAGATGGTATCATGCTAAACCAAAGGAAGTATGCAAAAGATCTTGTCACACAAGCATGTCTAAGTGACCAGAAGGTAGCACACACACCCATGGAGATCAATGTGAAGTACAAAAATAATGATGATGACCCTCTTGCAAAACCAATATTGTACTAGAGGCTCATTGGTTGTCTAATTTATTTAACAATAACAAGACCTAAAATCTCTTATCTAGTTCAAGTCTTGAGTCAATTTGTTACAGATCCTTGCCAACATCATTTTTCTGCCCTCAGAATTATTCGCTCTGTTCGGAGTACAATTAATCGAGGTCTATTATTTCATTCAAGATCATCTCTAAATCTCAAAGGGTATGCAGATGCAAATTGGGCAGGATGTCCAAACTCTCGAAAGTCTACGACAGGATGATATATGTTAATCGAAGCATCTTGTATCATCGAAGTGCAAGAGGCAGCCAAGAATTTCAAAATCATCAACGGAGGTAGAATATAGATCAATGTTAGCTGCTTGCTCTAAAATTGCGTGGATACGTCAATTAATGGAAGAAATTTATATCTCTATTGATGGCTCCACTACATTACATGCAATGCAAATAGCAACAAATTTGATCCACCATGAATACACAAAGCACATCAAAGTGGACTGACATTATACTCGAGAACTTGTTGTTAATCAAGTTATTAATCTTTGACATATCACGTCTCATAATCAATTGGCAGACCTGTTTACAAAAGCAATGACAAGGAGCATGCATCAATTCCTATTATCCAAATTAATGCTTCTTGATAAGTAGCATCAATTTAAGAGGGGATGTTGAACATATCAAATATGATTCTAAATATCTGATATGATTCTAAAATATATAGGACAATATTTTACTTTCACTATGCAGAATCACACTATTGATATTGTGCAAGATACGATATGATATTGTTCTAGAATTCTGCTTGTATTTATGTATCTTTGTATATAAATAGTGAATAGTTTATCAATTGTAAATCATAGAAATATAAAATATTTTTCAAATCTTTTTGGTTCCTGATTTATCAATTGATAAAAAAAATAAATCAAGTACAATGTCAGTACACAAATCACAATGTATTGATAGGATCAGGCGGTCAGTCAAACATACACATATAAGCAGTTCATGACTAAATAGCAATCACAAGGCAATATGCAATATAGCAACAACATTAGCCTCATGACATGAAAACGAGAAACATGAACTAACCAATGCATAACATGTCTCCCATGATCATAATGCAAATATCGATCCTCTCATGGAACCTCAAGCACATACCTAGTCCTCTCACGGAACTCAACCCAAGTTGTAGTATCATACTAGGCGTGATATCCGAGACAACCATATATAATTATATCAAGCATGGTACCCGAGTCAATCAACAAGCACACCAAACATGTATAATCACATTATACTACATCATGCATCAACACATATCACAATAAACAAGACTACTTGCACCCATAAGTTATAATCACAAGTTCATTTCACATGCTTCATATTATACATTGCACAATATAACGCTACAAACAATAAACATGCATGTATACATAACCCAGAAGCATATAACCATCACCTACCTCGAATCAAGACTCTTGAAAATTCTAAATAGCTCGAGCTTTTCCCTTACGAAGTTCCTTGGTTTGTTATTTGTATAGAATAAATAATATAAACAACAATCAATCATAAAGGGCCTAATAATTTAGCCGAATTACTAACAAATTCAAACCCCAGCCAAAATGTGATCATTTTTCCAATTTTGGGTTCCTTCCCACCATGAATTCATGCTCAAAATCTCAATTCTAATAAATATGATAAAAATAAAATGTTAGCTTGTCATCAACTAAGTCTCAGAGGAATCCATAACCGTGATTGTGAAACCAATCACTTATACTTGTCATTGAGTACACTTTCTTGTTTGTGGAATAACGAACATTTAATGCATAGTGATATTTGGAGTTTCATTCATATTTTACCAAGGATGGAATATAAGTACTTTGTATTATTCATTTATCATGTTCTAAAAATACATGAGATTTTTTATTCGAATAAATTTGTTATGAATCTTGTTGAACTTGTTCATACACAATTTTATAAAGTCATGAAAGTATTTCATATGAATTTTTGGAAAGAATACATTAATTAATATTGTTGAACTTTTCAAAAAGTAAAGGAATTATTTTTAATGCACTTGTCATCATACTCCAAAAGAATATCCCTCTTATATAATGTATTTTATTGTCACTCCAAATAATTAGATAGGTTATTTTCTTTAAAGGTCAATTTTTATAGACACAATTCTAATCATGCTTCAAAAATTTTTTGGACAAATTTAATGAAGATATGGTAACTACTGACCCTCTATGATAGCCCATGAACCAATGATAATAATGATCTTCATTCTTCTTGTCTAAACGGTATCAACTCTACATCATCATCTTCATCTTTGAAAGAAGGCTCACCTCATCAAGTTACTTCCTCATGTGGTCTAAAAATATAAATCGCCATATTTTTGAATGACTTGATTACTCTCCAAACAAATTTGATAAGTCTTATGTCTCACCTACCACACTACATTATGTTGATGTACTTGAGGTCTTGCTCCGAAGTTTTTACACTAATCTGTTGAAAAAAAGACTATTTAAAGAGCTTTGTGCACTAAATTAGTATTCTACTTGGGACTTCGTTGACAAACCAACATATGGAGTTTTCATTGAAAGTAACAAGACGTATTCGATTAAATTTAAGGTAGATGGTACATTGACCACTAAAATGTTTGAAAGGTTGCTCAAGGGTACAAACGTGAGCATGTGATAGATTATGAGAAGATTTATGTATTTGTTGCTAAGATCACAATGATACGAGCATTGTTAATTGTGGCTTTACTAAAAGACTAGATCTTACACATATGTATGTGCAAAATGTATTTTTTCTTGATGGACTACAAGAATTTGTATTTATGATTTACACCTAGGTATGTCTAGCCAAGATCAAATGCATTTTGTCATCTTTCGAAATCTCTATGACTCAAAATAAGCTTGTTGAATTTTATTTGATAAATTTCTAATCAACGATTCAATTGCGAGATTTTCTCAAAGTTCTAAAGATCATTCCTCGTTTCTTCGTACTTCTTCGATATGTATCATAATACCTCTCATTTATGTTGATGATATCATTATCACATGAAATGATTCATGTATAAAATATTACTAAGTTAAAAAGAATTTTTGCATACCTCATTTAAGATGAAAAATCTGGGATTACTGTGGACATAAATACTTTCCTATGAGGATTATGCTTACACAACAAAATAATGCTACTGATCTTGTTGCAATGACTAATCTTAATAATAACAATGTTGTATACACTTTAATGGAGATTATTACAAAGTACAACGAGGTTGAATAATCATTCAATGATTCAATGCTTTATTGACAATTGATGGGATGTCAGTAGCAAGTTCTAAAATTATTTGACTACAACACCTACTATCTGAGTTCGATGGTGCTATTATAACTCTTATGGTGTTGCACGTTGATACATTCAGTGCGATTAAAAGTAGCAACAAACCTAGTGGAACATAAAAATACAAAGCATATTTATAGAGGCGGACTAGCATTACATTTAGGAATTGGTTGTCAATCGTCTCATTTCTTCTCATGATCAGCTTGTCGATTTGTTTACAAAGGCAATGACACGCACACAACATCACTATCTTATCTCCAAATTTCTACAATGATTATCGGTATCAATTCGAGGAGGGGGTGGGTGTTAGGCAATGCTTTAATCTTATTGTTATCACAAAATATATTATTTCTTAAAATATGAATTAATTACCAATTATATAGTTATAACAATATATACACCTTCCTTGAATATGACCTTTAACCCTACCATTTTGTATAGCTATAAGCAGTGGTGGAGCCAGGTATATGAGGGGTATCACTGATACTATTTTGTCAAAAAATTACATTGTACAACTAGGTTAAAATATATTTTTATGTATACATCCTACATATTGACACCCCTTAGCTTCTTTGTGAATTAAATACTTCTTTATATTTTGATACCCCTCAATGAAACTACTGACTATAAGTATTTCCTATTGTATAATTGAAAGGATAGAAGACACTTGATGTCGCATATGTTATTCCTTTCTTTTCAATTTGTTTGTCATATTTTGACTTAGAACAGAGTCGAAGAAAACAAAAACTTTGAATCTTATGATCTTAAATTGAAGATATGCAGATCATATGGTCGTTAACATATCATGTGAAAAGTACAACTAAAAATTGTCCAAAAAAAAAGAGGCATTCTTTATTAAACAGAGTAAAAATGAGACATAGGACAAACAAATTGAGCATGTATTATCCCCATCTTATTCGAATGTGATAATTTCACTAGTAACGCCAAAAAGCGTAATGCCGTGTTTAAATACATGATTCCCTTAATCGATCAATAGGATAGCAAATTCTTCACGGATTAAAGATCAGACATTGAAGAAGCTAAGCTTAGTAGATGGAGCCATTGAAGTTGGTTTGGATGTAACTTTGTTTGTTGAGATACATGTTAAAAAATAAAATATAGTAGGATAGGAGGAGGTAGCTAGTATCCAATATATCAACAGAGTGGGGTGTCACGAGATTGCAAATAGGAACAGTTCATTAATAAGGAAGTTTGCATAAGGTTGTTGCTTCAAACATTGTCTCCATTCCTCCAAGACAAATTGCACGTACCCAACCTCTTCACATGTGCACCCTTCCCTTTTATCAATTATCATTACTACAAAACAATTCTCTCCATACATATTTATCTTGTCTCTTCCTCCTTACTATTTCTGTATTTTCATTTTTTCTTATATATATATAACCCTTTTCTTAATTATTACCTCATTAAACTAATAAACATATACTATATCTCTTCTCTTTCCTCTCTGTAATTTTTGTCATATCATCACTATATACCTTCCCTTTGTTAATTATTATAAGGGGCGTCTCATTTCATACAGTATATATTATCCTCATATATGTATGTGTTGTGTAAATAGTAAAGACCAATATGTATACGGGCAATAGTCTGACAAGTGATATCGTGTAAAAATCAAGTATTGATTTGAGACGAAGTAATATATATTTTAAAGACTATATACCACACTTGATGGAGGTTCTCAACCACTTGAGCAAGCCTCACTAACTAATACTCCTATGTAAAAATCGTGTTTCTTATGGATTGGTGCTGCTTGTGATTTCTAATAAAGATGAAACTGTTTGATCATTGCACCATGATATTTAGCAATAGCAAAGTCAAGGAAATAAGAGAATTATGTTTGAAAGGAGAAACGACCAAGACTTGGAGGCTCTTTACAGATGGATGTATGAAAGAAAGGCAACAAGTAATGTTTTACTTTCATTCAAAATTTCACATAATTAGGGAAGGCAAAAGTTTACCCCTGAGAATACAAATTGTGAGTCACGTGAGTTAGAGTATCACTTCGGGAAAGTACATTCACATGCAAATGTAACAAAAAACAAAGCAAAATCATGTATTTAAATTGCAAAAGTTTGAGTCATAAAGAGAGAATGGTAGGGTCCTTGTTTCAACCAAATGACAAAACAGTCTTTGAACTTATTAACAACCTTTCCTCAACATTCAATATTTCAGAAAAGTATAACGCGCGCTCGCACAGGTGTACCTATAAGCCTCATAATACATACATTCTCCCAGCAAAATCTCTTATACTCTAATATAATCTTGTATAAGCCACACAACTCCGTACAGCTTTGATATTTTGTACACTTGTAACAGAATACTTATCTGAGATAGTATTGTAAGGCTTCACAGGAACCATGGGAGTCCCTCCTACCCAATCTTGGATAGCACAGTGTCACGTCCCGCCACTTCGCAGTCAAATTTTGCAGTCGGATAGGGGCGGAAGAGTCTAGAGTTGTGGAGAGGTTTATAGAAAACTCTAGAAGCCCTTAGATATTTCTTGGAAAGCCTTAGAATTTCCTAGAAAGTGTAGAGATTTCTAGAGAGGGACCAATGTGTAAATATCTTAGGGACTTGTAAAGTAAATATTAATTACACTTTAGCCCCTAGGTTGTAGTATAAATAGAGGTGTCATTCATGTGCAAGGCAACCAAGCAACTTGTAAGCAATCTTCCAAGCTTAATACAAAGCCTTCTTCCAACCTTTCCAAATCTTTCTTTGCATTCTCTTAGCGGTCTAGCTTCAAAGGGCTTACTTGAACTTACAAGATTGTGAAAGATTTGTGACTAATTTGTCAAGTGCTACATGGAACATTAGTGAGACTCTAAGTCCGTGACAATGTGGTATCAGAGCCAGGTTTGATAAGGGAATGGCTAACGAAGAAGACGTGAACACCGCTAGCACCACCAACGTCCGTTTGGATGGTGGAAAGAAAAACCGCAAGGGAAAAAAGTATCAAAAGAGTAATGAGGAAATGCTGCTTGACCCCACACCGAGCGAGGCACTAACATCTCATCCACCTTCGACCACCGAAGCAAGTGACGATGACCGTGGCGAGGAGCCCATTGACGTCACACCCGGAGATGAGTGGATCGCAAGGGTTGAAACGGCGAGGCAGACCGTGGAGATCTTAGGCAGACGCTTGAACAAGGTCGATGGCAAGTTCAAGACTTTGGAGGACTTCACCCTTGAGGAGACCGCCAACATTCGCAAGGAGTTGAAGGGCTGCTATCTCATAATGTTTAGCTAGATTACACACAAATACTATGTAAGAAACTTACTTATTTTTTAATAAAATGTTTTCATTTGTAGCAAACACACTCTAATCTTATTAAGCTTTGACGAGAGACTTTTGATACAATTTTGAGTGTTTATCTTCAAAATTTATTTGAGTTTGACCGTGAAATTTAATTAGATTTTGAAAAACTAATCTTCAAATATTTTCAAGTTTCCTTCCATTCACAAATCTTTAAATTTTTTACAAATATAATGCATGTCCAAATACAACTTTATACCCGTTATGCCATATATATTGCTTTTTGGCAAAATTTATTTAGCCACAAATTATCTAGTTTTGAAAGAAAGAAAGGAAATGGCAAATTTTTTTTTTTTTAAATCAAAAATCTCAATCTACAAACAAATTGTTTTTTTGGGCTAAAATATTATTTTAAGTTAAAATTTTAAAACTTATCCTAAACATTTTTTTTATTTTTTTTAAATAAAAACAAAATAATTCTCTATTATGGACTCCAACTAATTATGTTTGCCCTTTCCCCTCATTAAATGCATTCCTAAAAATGCATGCTCACTAGTCACTAGTCACTATTATTGGATGCATTTTATTTGGAATATAAAGATTTGTGAATGGAAAGAAACTTAAAAATATTTGTAGATAAGATTTTCAAAATAGGATCAATTTTGTGGTCAAATTCAAATATTTGAAGATAAATATTCAAAATCTTATTCAAAATTTGTTATCAAATACTAGCTTAAGTTTGATAAGATTATTACAGTAAAAAAATCACTTTTACTTGTCTACTACTATTTCAAAAGCACATTTTCACTTTTACTTGACAGATTTAATATATCAATTTTTTTTTATTATTTCCCCTATATTTACCCCTAACATTAATTACTTATTTTCAAATCATATTCAAGATTTAATACTAAACATCAATGAATAAGAATAGTGTGGTAAAATGGTCATGTCAATCACAATTTTCTTAATGGTTATGTGTCACGCCTCGAGCCTACACCTTGGGAGGTACTGACACTCGAGAACCATTGTTGGCCCCAAGCGAACCCTTGGTCTGGCTTACTTACTCAGCGGAAGACTCAACTCAATCATAACTGTACTTTAAAAGTAAACTGAAAGCTCAAAGATATTTGAGAATGTATAAAAAGAACATTCACTGGCAAAAGTGGCAACTCAAGTATCAACATAATAGAATGAAAATGAAAGACTAAAGAACTACATCTAACTGTCCAAGAAGCCTCTAATAATTGAGATGGACGTCGGGACAAGACCCACGACACCCTAATGAACTAAACATACTGACAGCAATAAAAGAGACCCTCTGGAAGCAAGGAGGCTCACCAACAACTCTGAAGCTCAACTAGAATCAATGATGCGCTGGATGCTGATCCTGGTTACCTGTATCTGCATCATAAAAAGATGCAGGCCAAATGGCATCAATACATTGAATGTACGAGAATGCGAGGGGAATTCTAAAATAAGACATAAGCTTGAAAGGAACTGGAAGAACAAACCTGGTCTCAACTGAACTAAACTCATTTCAATATAAAGCAATATAAATAAATGCATTACAAAGAAAAGCTTTAAAACATGGATATTAACTAAGTGTATTTAGAAATACAATAGTAACTATGTATGTACGCAAAGATACAATATAAACTCTGGATGTATATGAAAATACAAATAACTCTGTGTATATAATAATACAAAATACTTTTGTGGGAATTTCTCTAACCGACAACCATCACTTAAGAGCTATTGTGATGATACAACGTTTTGCCTCACGCTGTCAGGGCCGTCCTATACCTTGTCGAGGGTATAGAACCTGACTACTAAGTGGATCCACTAGTCTATGTTAAAAAGCACTAAGGAATCATCTAAAAAGTATGACCCTTTTCAACCCATGATGGCTACATGGTTTATGGGGGCTGGGAGTTGTCTGAACTCTCCCCCATATCGGTGCTCAATACTACTCCCAAAATATAATACTAGCTCTTATGTTTAAAAACACACTTCTTTCTGTTGTATGAGATATTTGCTCAAAACTTAGCTCAAAGGCTATCTTGGAAAACAAAGTTTCCTCTCTTGCTTAATTGTGAAAGCATTTACTCTTTACTGAAAAACTAGCTCAAAGGCTCTTTTGGAAATCAAAGTTTCCTTTCTTGTTTAAATGTCAAAACATTTTACTCTTTGGGAATACATAGTCCCCATATACTCTTTTGAAGAAATGAACTTCAATCTTTACTCTTTACTCAACTCAAAACTCAAGTTTTAAAACAAGGTTAAAATATTTGTAAAAGACTTTTGGAAAACTCTATGAACTTCTCTTGACTCTTAACTTTCCTTGAATTGAATCATGGATTCAAGGTTCATGATCTCATGTTATTGATGATTTCATGTTTTTTAGACGTACCTTAGAGTGTAGGAATCAACAAGGAAACATAGGTATGTTACAAGGGAACTAGTACAGAAAGAAGTGGGAAGAAGACCTGGCGTTCCTGGCGCTCTGAGTGGCGCGGGGAGCCAGACCCATAAAGTTGGGGCGCGCTGGCTGGTGTGACGCCCAGGGGCAAAACTTCAGAACCCAAAGTGGGGAGCTTTGGTTGGCGCGGCGCCCCAGACCCCTGCCCAAAAAACTCCAATTTTTCTTCGTCATTTTTCAACTCTAAAACCTCTAGTTTCGATTGCTTCCTTCCCCAAACACTTATATTTAACTTCATAACCAAAATATACAAGAATCTACTCAAAATGACACTTAATTTCATGAATTTGAATCAACAACTCCTGAACAATTTCAACGAATCAAGAACTCAATAGAACTTCAACAAAACCCATCAAGAACTCAATTTCTAAACCTTCAAGAATCTAAATTCACTGAAATAAATCATGATTGGCGCGTGGGTGAACTAACCCAATGCTATGTGATCTCACATACCTCGTAGGGATCACCCCTTGATGAAATCCACGATCTTAGCTTCAAGAGCTTGATGATTCCTTGTCTCTTCTCCTCTTCTTTTCTCTTCTCTCAAAACCCTAACTCTTTTTGATAAAACGTAAACTGAACCAAATCAATTTAGACCCCATCTTAATTACCAAAAAACGAAATTAAATAATTGGGTAGTGAAAAGACCATAATACCCTTCTAAAATCTGGATTTGACTTTCCTTATCTAGACAACCCAACTTTAAATGGACATATCTCCCTCATACGAACTCGGAATTGAGCAAACTCGGCGGTGTTGGAAAGATAAATCAAATATATTTCCTACGGTATCTGGTAGCACACCTAAATAATCCTGATCTTGGGGTTATAATCGTTTTAAATTGACCCAAAACTCAAACTTAACACAACTTAACCGATTTCCCAGATTTTTCATTCTTTCCAAAAATAACTCTTTCTAATTCTAGCTCTTAGTAGTTGTGGGGTGTTACAATATATCCCCTTGGACACATTCATCCTTGAATGAGATCACTCCTAGTAGGCTAAGGGGGTATCTCTTCTTCATATCTTCCTCAGCTTGCCAAGTAGCTTCCTCAACAAATTGATTCCTCCAAAGAACTTTGACTGATGCTACCTCTTTTGTTCTCAACTTGAGAACTTGACCATATAGAATCTGAACAGGAATCTCCTCATAAGATAAGCTATCCTTGATACCAATATCTTCAGTAGGTATGATAAGTGAAGGATCTCCCACATACTTCTTCAACATGGAAATATGATATACCGGATGGACCGCTGCTAACTCTTGTGGTAGCTCTAACTCATAAGCTACATTACCAATCCTCTTGAATATTCTGTAAGGACCAATATACCAGGGACTAAGCTTCACATTCTTACCAAATCTCATAACACCCTTCATAGGTGAAACTTTCAAGTATACCCAATCATCTACTTCAAACTCTAACTTTCTTCTCCTAACATCAGTGTATGATTTCTGACTACTCTGCGCTATTTTCAACCTCTCTTGAATAACTTTCACCTTCTCCATAGCTTGATGAACTAAGTCTGGTCCTATCAACCCAGATTCACCAACCTCAAACCATCCAATTGGAGATCTACACCTTCTCCCATAAAGAGCTTCATAAGGAGCCATCTGAATGTTAGAATGGTAACTATTATTATAAGCTGTCACACCCCGAGTCTACACCGCAGATGTGGCTGGCACTCAAAGACCATCGCTGGTCCTAAGCGAACCCTAGGCCTGGCTTTCATAACTCAGCGAAAGACTTACTTAACAAAAATAAGTTTAAACAATAACTTAAAGAAATAACATCTTAGCCAAATTGGCAACTTAAGTCTCATAGAAAAACATTTGCAATACAAAGATGAGAGACTCATAACTAACTGTCTATGAAGCCTTTATAATACTGAGATGGATGTTGGGACAGACCCCTCAACATCCTAATAAAGAAAGACTAAAAACCGAATAAAAGAGACCTTCGGAAAGCAAAGAGGCTCACCACTGACTCTGAGTGCTCAACTGGATCAACGAGGCGCTAGATGATGATCCTGGTTACCTGCGTCTGCATCATAATAAGATGCAGGCCAACTGGCATCAGTATATTGAATGTACGAGTATGCGAGTTGGAATTCTAACAAACATAGGCTCGAAAGAGATTATGAAAGAAACACTTACCTTGACTCTTCTCAACTCATGAATACTTAACTGAACACATTTAATTATAAAGCAGTTTAAAACAAATGCAATATAAAGAAAAGGAAAACTGTTTAAAACATGACGTAAAAATCATAATCATAATATCATAAAAACATGCCATGCTGCCTCTCAAAGTCTATTTGTGCAATGCATGCATGAAGTCCCATACCCCCATTCATACTAAGAAGAACCCCTTGAGGAACCATGCAATTACTACTGTGGGAGTTTCTCTAACTGACAACCACCACTATGAGCCTAAGTGGTGATACAACGTTTTTACCATCACGCTGCCAGACTGTCCTATACTTTGCCGTCATATAGAACTACTTAACTTAGTGGATCCACTAGCTTAACTTATGTGATCATCTAAAAAGTATGACCCATTAAT
>JAJOOR010012835.1:0-30412 GCA_036250505.1 Solanum acaule
TGAGGGCTGGGGTAGGGGGGTTGGGGTATGACATGGATAATTGAGGAGGGGATGGTAATTAAATTATTTATTTATAAATTTTTTTTTAAAAAAAACTCTAATTTAAATTATGCTCTTTATATGTTGCCTAAATTAAATTCCTAATATGCAATTTTTTTTCTCATTAGCGAATTTCAAGTAATTTATTTGAGTAGAAAACGAAAAAGAAAAAATTTTCTCTCGATACTATACAAATTAATGAAAACACTAAAAAGAATTTTCTGACAATTTAAATATGTTGTGAAAAATAATAAAATTTGGCACTAATCATAAAGAAAAAAAGAAATTTAATTTTTAAAAAATATCAATTTAAGTTTTAAAGTTAATTAACTATCTCTACTAATTAATTATAAAATGTCCAATTAAAAATGAACACATGTTCATATTAATCAGATTTTAATATCTTTTTCCGTATCTCACATGCCTCTAAGAGAGTGAACTCACTCTCTGTGCCACCTCAGCACGAAAGGGCGAGTTTATTACACTTTAAAATAATTCAGGGGGGTAACAGGTCTCATGTATAGTTAATGTGTGTCGTTGGGATTTCACGTATAGTTGAGGGGGGTACTTGTGCATATTCCCATAATATGATTTTGATATGTTTTTGAGAAAGAGTTTTCAAGTATGAGTTGAACAAGAGAATAAGGGCACTATGTATTCTCAGAGGCATCAATTTTTATATTTGATAAAAGAGAAACTGAGATTTCTAAATGAGTTATGAGTTCAAAAGATATTTCAAGAGCAATTACCTCTTTTAAGAGGGTAGTTTGAGCAATTACCTCAAACAAGAGGAAGAGTTATGTTTTTAAACATATAAGCATGATCATATATTATTAGGAGTAGTATTGAATACCGATATAAGGATGAGTTCAAACAACTCAAAATCCTCATAAACCATGTCTGCCAACATGGGTAAATGATCATACTTTTTAGATGATTCCTTATTGCTTTTAAGCATAACTTAGTGGATCCACTTAATTGAGGATGTCCTATACTCAGGCAATGTATAAGACAGTTCTGGTAGCTTGGGCGAGACGTTGTATCATCACGTTGCTATAGTGATGGTTGTTAGTTAGAGAATCTCCTAAATAAGAGTAATGAGTTATTATTGTATTTTTATATACATTCAAGTTATTATCTACTGTTTTAAAAGTTTCATGTATATAACATCTTTTATTGCTGCTTTCATTTTGAGTTGAGTATCCTTGAGTTTGAGTTGAGTTGAGTATTCTTGAGTCATATTGAGTTGAGTTGAGTATTCTTGAGTCATATTGAGTTGAGACGAGGTAAGTATGTCTTCCCTTTTATTAAACTGAGCTTATACTTATGTTGCAGAGTTCCCCTTACATGCTCGTACATTCCATGTACTGACGCCGTTTGGTTTGCATTATTTCATGCAAATACAGGTATTCAGGATCATCAATAGGCATTTTGTTGAGGTCATATGATATTCCAGTCAGCTTTGGTGAGCCTTCTTATATTCCGTAGGACTTCACCTTTACCTTACAATTAGTAGTTTTGAGATGTCGTAGGTCTTGTCTCGATATCCTTCTGTAATAGTAGAGGCTTCATAGATAGACAGAGTTGAGGAGTTTTCTGTTTTTACTGTCTTTGAGTTGTTTTACAAACTCTTAGTTAGCTATTGAGTATTGTTCTGACTTTTTTTAAAGTTGAGTATTTGAGTTTAATGAAATTTAATTTAGTTTTAAGCTTTTGTATGCTTGAGTTAGTCTTCCGCTTGTACTCAGCCAGGATGAGGGTTCGCTTTGGGACCATTAATGGTTCTCGAGTGTCGGCCATGTCCAGGGTGTAGACTCGGATCCTGACACATACAAACAATAGACTGTTCAAAATCTTAATAATTAAGACATATTCAGACCAAATAAGTACTTAAATTTTATTGTAAACAAATGCACATAATGTCTTACGGTCTGAACCATTCATTTATGGAGTGAGTACAAACTAGACCTTAAATCTTAATGTAAACAAATGCACTTAATAACGTGGATTCCAAATTCAGACCTCTATTAAGAAAAAACAAATGAGGCGTAAATATGTGATTGTGTTTAATTATGGTCAAGTTATTCTTATTCTTCTCTATTTGTATAACTACATATTTATTATTGTTAATTTAAGGGTCCTTGATTAACGAATTTCATTATATCTTGTATTACTTGAGAAAGATTGTAAAATTAGTTTGAAATTGAACAACGACCGGCCAAAGTTGCTAAGAGATTAACAACTTAAATTGAAAGGCGAATTTAGAGATAATGAAACTTTGGTGATTTTGTGAATAGCATAAAGTGTTAGCTAAATCTAGTTTGAGATAATAACTATACTTGATTGCAAGATATTTATGGTCGAAAAGATTCACGATTGATATAGTATAGTCCAACGAAATTATAATTTTTTTTGGTAATTATGTTGATTTCATTACCAAAGTAAACGTGTGTATTAGTACAAATAAAGAGCATTGCTGGGCATCATGCCCCAACAACCTCCTAGCAACGAGACACAGGGGCGGATCTATGAAGAGGTGTGGGGGTGCCACGCCACCCCCGAACTTCGACGGAAATTCTATATATACATAGGTATATATATATATATATAATATTTATATAAATATAAAGCGTGCCACCTATAGAACAAAACTGGCTTGTGGTGCCATGGTAGGAGGGCAACTTTAGAAGGCTGATGTTGTGGGTTCGAATCTCATTTATACCTATTTTTTTGAGAAATTTGCTAATTGTTATTGACTTAAATTAAATTAATTACATTATTACTCCTTTGACTTTTCTTTTATTTGATTAAATACTCAATAAAAGTGTAATATCTTATTATTTATATTTTATTGATTGATTTATGATATATATCGAAAAGACGAATAATTTAATCAAATATAAAATTAATTTAATCGATAAGTCTATTTGGCACCCACAGACTCTAAATCCTGGATCCGCCACTGACGAGACATTAAAGCATAAACTAAACCAATCTAACATCTATTAGTAGTATGAATATTTCAAACTGGATAGAAGTTGTGGCTTTCCAACCAATTAGTGAGTTTGACAATTTTCCTTGCTTTAATGTGGACTTCTTGGACTATTTGTTTGATCAACCATGTTGTGGTTTGCTTTGAAAAATTCCAAGATTTCTTTCTCTCCACAAATAGTAGATAGCTGCTGCTAACATCATTTTGTAAATCACTTTCCTTGAGCCTTTACCTTTTAGCATGTTGCACAATCCATTAAAGTTCATCATTCCATGACACATGTATTCTCCTGATATCAACCTAGTAACAAATTCTGCCACAACTGAGCAGAGACTTTGCAGGTAAAGAAAATATGAGAAATGCTTTCATTTTCCACTTCACGCAAAGGACAAATCTAAGTTGTTTGTATCTCCCATCTAAAAAAATTTATCCCAGGTACTTAGTCTACCTAGAGCAACCAATCTTAGAATGAAATCCATCTAGGTAGACCAATGTTGTTGCACACCAATTTCCTCCAATTGACCTTCTCGAATTGCCCCCTCAATTTCAAGTACAACTTCTTGGTTGAAAAATTTGATATATGTGGGAGATCACATAATTCATATCTAGCAGCCACAAAATATTTTCCTGCTTTCAATATTTTTTGAATGACTCATGATGCATTTGGGATATCCACATAAATGTTCCTATTATTATGCTAGGCGTCTTAATATTGAAAGGAAGTTGTTTGATGTACCTTTGTTAGTCTAATATAAAAATTCAAAATATCACACCTTGAGAAGTTGATTAAATTGATATTCTTGATGAGATGAAAATTAATTGAAATAGTTGTTTGAGTGATCGATTTCATATTTAAGAATCTAATGATATAATATGATGGTCACTTATCTTTTAGATCGAATATTGAATTAATAAAAATTTCAATTCGATTTTTGATATTTCATGTCTAAGTTCTAAGTCTAACCATATCTACATTGAGAATCTTACGCGTGTCACTCACTCTATCTTTTGTCTTGTTCCTTGGTTTTCTTTCTGTTTCTCGCATACTTTCAGTCAAAATTTTCTGTTTCACTGTTGTTAAGCAAAGACCACATATATTGAACATTTTGCAAGCGTCTCGCCGGCAGTACTCCGTGTTCCGGTGACCGGCCGGCGTTCTCATTCCGCAAAAATTAATTCCGACGGATTATCGAGCTGGCTTCTCGTATCTGGAGACGCTTTTTCCCAGCTCGATCCCGACGGACGCCCGGTCTACTTCTGCCTCGAATTACTCCCACTCCTGCAATGGATCTCAATCCATTCAGGCTGTGTTCTGGACTCAAAGTTATCGGCTATTTCATGATCCTCATCGTTCTTGCTATTGTTGTACTTTCGTATTATGCCGTCGTCGTTCTTATCTGGGCTCCTCGTCTCCTTAATGGTGGCTTCACTTCCTTCTTATCTTTCACAATTATTATCATCTTTCATATCCTTGTAAGTTCTCATCTTTTGCCTTTTAATTTCTCATTTCTTATTCGTCTCTATTTACTCAAAAAAATGGAATCTGTTATGAACATATATTGTATAGGATCAGTTCATAAGCAACACATTTTGCATTATTGTGTATTACTTACTAATAAAGAAGAAATTTGCAACGAATTGGAAGATGTAAATACAGTAGTAGATGAAGAAAGAACCAAAGAGTTGAGGAAAAAAAGGGAAGTAAAGGGGAAAGGGAAAAAGAGAGGTACAACAACATACCCACTGAAATTCCACCATGAGGAGGGTGGGGTAGAGTGTATGCAGGCCTTATCACTATCTTGTGGAGATAGACCTTTGGTTCGAGTGCGCCAAATCCAAGTACTATGAAAAGAAGAAAACAGTGTAGAAAATATAGCAAATAACATGGTGAATCAACAAAATAGTGCGATAATCAAAACACAGTAAACAACTGACGATGCAAGATATCAAAAGTAAGAACTACAATTATACTAGGTGATATCTGGTTCAAAAAGCCAAAGACTATGGACATGCTAATACGATGAGAGGTAAATAAATGAGAATTGAGATAGCGAAGGTGCTATTAGTTGGTCTTGCTCTGATCTCTAGCCCAAATTGGACAGGTTCTTAGACAACATTTAGATGAGAGTTAGAATGTTTATTTGATTGGTGTCAATTAGGAAACTGGTACCACAGTATGTACTGCAGTACTGTGTCGCTAAGAGAAAAGAGATCTTATAGCTTTTCATAATTCATATTGTATTACTTCCTTCTTTCTGTCTCCATCTCAATTAAACTCACATGACTCTGCTACTTGGACTTTAGTTGCCAATGTTTACTCTTAGCTGTTAACAAGAACATGTTGGGGTGACAAAATAAGTTCTTTGCTATTTGGAAATAGTAGGAATAAAAAAATCTTAAAGTGGAGCAGCGAGACCATGTAACTTTTTTGTGTTATCCTCTGCTTCAAATTGGATAACTCCCTTTGATTAGTAAATTAAGAAAGAAAGTTAAATGGGTTATTACATTTAAGTTTGCTAATATATGTTTCCTTTGGTGTTGTATAATATGAGGTAGAAGTTTCTTGAAAAAGAATGTGAACATTATTTTTTCTTAATACTGGAAAAAGTGTGTTGGATTTTGAATGGAAAGAATTGAAGAAGATGGAGTTAAACACAACTTCATGTATTGGTAAAGTAGAGGAAGGTCATGCCTAATTATTGACAAATGGAGATAAAATTATAAGCCAGAAGGCAAAAGGTTCAAAGATCTTAGACGGAGAAATGGAAGGAGAGATTCATTGGGAAAAGTTTACCATGAAGATGGGAGTATATTTCTCTACCGACCACTAATAGAAGTGGAGGAATCATAATTCTATGAGATAAATATTCGGTGTGGTGATAGCTAGCTTGAGTTTTGAGAAACCTTCCTTAGTATGATGGCAAAGACTCAAATCAATTACCTACTTCTTAGGAAGATTGATAGAGGTTTATGTAAGGACACCAACAAAAATAACATACCTAGTGTAATCCCACAAGTGAATATGAGAAGGGTGGTTTGTACGTAGCTTTACCCCTACTTTTGCGAAGGTAGAAATGTTGTTTTTGATAAGCCCTCAACTCATAGAAGTTTATGTAAGGACTATAAAGTTATTCCGAGTGAGAACCTCATAAGCATAAACTCTTGGTAATAGATCTAGGGATTAGAAGAAAGAGGAAAAGAGACTTTGTATGACCAACCAAGGATTAGGTGAGGGGCCTGACTAAGGATAAAATTCAGGAGTTGGGAGAGAAGTTGATGACTATGGGGGATTGGGACATTGCGGGGGATGCAAATAGTTTGTGGACTATGACAATTAATTGTATTAGGGAAACAACTTGAGGGGCGTTAGCGGTCTCAAAGGGTAATTTTGGTGGTCATAGAGGAGATTGGTGGTGGAATGGATAGGCCCAAGGGAAAGTGGAAGCCAGGAAGATTGCTTACATTAAATTAGTGGAAACCATTCGTTTTTTAAGGAGATTGTTGGAGCAATACATGGATGGGAAAAAAGACTTATATATGGTGTTCATTGACCTAAAAAAGACCTACAACAAAGTCTTAAGGGAGGTTTTTTGCGGAGATGCATGAACTCTAGAGGTGTACTCGTGACATATATTAGAGTGATCAAGAACATATATGACGGAGCCAAAACCTGAGTGAGAACAGTGGGAGCAGACTAGAAACACTTCCCATCGAGGTGATCAACTATTAGCGTGTTTTTACTTTCCATGGTGATGGATAAGTTGCCACAACATATTCGAAGAGAGGTACCATGGTGTATGTTATTGCAAATGACATAGTATTAATTGACGAGACACGCAACATAGTTAACAATAACTTGGAGGTTTGGAGACAGTTAGGTTGAGTAGGACTAAAACAAGTACTTGGAGTGTATGTTCAGTGACGCAACAATGAGAAGGGTGTGTATGTGAGGATTGGTACACAAGTTATCCCCAAGAGAGGGAGTTTCACGTATCATGGGTCAATAATCCTAAATGGGTCAATAATCCTAGGGAATAAGAAGATTGACGATGATGTCACATATCATGTTGGATTGAGGTGGATGAAAAAGAGACTTGCATTTGATATTCTATGTGATAAGAATATGTCACCAAAACTCAAAAGTATGTTTTGTAGAGTGCTTGTTACATCGACTACGTTGTATGGGATAGATTATTGACCATGAAAGAACTCACACATCCTGAAAATGAAAGAGACGGAAATAAAGGATGCTTAGATGAATGTGTGCATGTTAGGAGAGACAATATTAGGAACGAGGATATACTGGGCAAGGTTCGCCTCTGGTGAGGACAAGATGGTTTGAGTATGCAAAGAGAAGTGCAGATACCTAGTGAGGAGGTGCAGATATGTCAGTGATAGTCCTAAGGGAGGTAGAGATAGATCGAGGAATAGTTGATGAGAGGTGATTAGATATGACATGACACACTTTCAGCTAATTGATGACATAATCCTAAATAGAGTGCATGGAGGTCGAGGATTAGGGTGGAAGGTATGTAGGTAACCAGATGATTTTTTTCTTTTTCTTTGGCAGAACATAGAGCACCTTATTCTTTCAATTTTATTGTTCTACATTACCTTATTCTTTCATATTTTTAGTACAATAGTTGTTTCTTTTACTTTGGTTATCTTTTCTTTTTTGCATTTGATTTTTTTCTTTTCCTCAATAGTCTCTTCATAGTTTTCTTCTCTTGTATTTTCCAAACCTGTTTTGCAAAACACTTTTCTTATAGCCGAGGGTCTATCAGAGTCTCTTTGCCCCACAAAGGTAGGGATAAGATCTGAGTACACCCCACCTTCCCAAGACTACACTTGTGGGACCACATTGGATTATAGTTGATGTAATGATGGTGGTTGTATAAGGATATTGTATTTGATTTTCACTCTATCTGTGTTGTTCTCTCAAATATTGTTTATTATTTTAAAATAATTTCTTGGGTGCATCAAAAGGCAAGAAATGAATAAACAGACTTGTTTTGAGCCCTTTCTAATAAATGACTATCATTATACCTTGGGTGGTGACTTAAATGCCTATAGATTCTTATGAGAAAGAATGGGGGATATAGTCCAGCTATATAAAAGATATCTGATAGTTTTCCCAGCATATGGAGTCAATTGACCCTCCTTTATTTGCAGTTATATTTCAATAAATGAGATGTGTGCCTCTTGGCTGGATAACACCCCTCCAGACGAGCAGTTTCAGGAGCCTTCTGGTACAGTTACAACCGTTGAAGCATCTAGCTCAGCGTGAAGCCAAAATGATTGGAAAATCTGTTCTAGGAGAGCCTGCAATGACTGGGAAATTGAATGTTTGTCCTCACTGCTGAAGGAATAGATGAGGTAAAGAAACCATAGAAGAATTAGATGCTACATTGTGGACTCAGAAAAGTGATGGCAATTTTATAGTTAAATCATGCTGTAATTCCCTAACTGCCTCAAGTAGTATCAATGAAAAGAATCTTGGAAGTTGATTGGAAAACCAAAGCTGCTAGTAAGGTTGGTCTCTTTAGTAGGATAGGTGCTGATAATGCTTCTCTGACAGAGAATAATCTATGGAAAAGAGGCTTTTAACTATGCAATGGGTGTTATCAAGGTCAGCAGTAATTTGAGCATACTAACATCTTTTTTCCCACTTCCCCTATGTCTTTCAGTTATGAAGACTCTCTCTAAGCATATATGGGATGAAATAGGTCATGTCTAGAAGAATATGTTAAGAAAATTAATTTGAAATAGGTTGGGAAGTTCTATCTTCTGAGAGTACAATAATTCTTTTGGTGTTGTGTGGGAAGGAAGACTAACAGGAGATAAAGAAGATATGAATCACAGTTCTAGACTGTCTTTTGGGAAAATAATCAAAGGTGTCCTGAAGGTTAAATGGGTTCTGTATATAGTTTGAAGTACAAGAGTTTGCATGTAATTGCTATGTGGTAGAACCTCAAGATATGTCTGCAGCGACTATATTCATCTTTTTTCTTCTAGAAGGTTAAGATTTTTATATACAGAGCACAAATATATGCCAAAAAATTTACATAACTCAGTTCCTTTATATAGATCTTTTGTACCTATCTAGTTGTAACATAGTGCTGGTTGGCTATTACCAAAACTTTTGCTAGTTATGTGAAAAGGTAGTAATAATCTATGACATCCGAATTTGCGGAGAAGAAATACTTTATCTGTTTGTCATATATTGAAGACGTCAATCAAGACAAGTTTTTAAAATTTATCAACCTAGACAAATTTGAAAGGTAATTCCATCAAAGGAAAATGGAGTGAAGGATATACTTGGGAACAGTTACCATTGAGTGGATTTGGGCTTTTCTTCCTACAAGCTGTAAAGGAAGGATATAGATCAAGTTGAGATTGGAAGAGAAGTTATGTTATGCAATATGCAATTTCAGCAGTCAAGGGTTGGAGATATTTGAGCAAGCGCTTAAATTTGATCCTTAGATTCTTCTCTCATGCCAGTTGTGATTAGCTTAGATATTACTAACTAGACAAAATCTTGCATATCATTTGCAAAAATAGTGACTACTTGAATGACTCAAGCATGAGGTAGACTTCCTAAACGTGCCTGCTCAAGTGTCAGAAAATGTGGAGAGAAGTTTGAAACTATATTCTGTACTGCTCAAAGAGAGAATGATACAGCAATGTCTAAATGCTTAGCATACTTACTAAATCCTGAAGCATTCAACAGCTTTAATGAGCTATCTATAGTGTGCTTGTGTTCATGCCTTTGAGCCTTCCCATCCAATTCGCAGATCTCTGAACCTGCAGTCTGTAGTATGCAAGTACTTGACAAAGCTTTGCTGAGCTGTTCTGGTTCCTTAATAACATCCTTGATGTTATATTAACCAGATTCAAGATCATCAAAGATCAAACTCTACTTTGCCTGTTGTGCTCGAACGACTCATTAATAAACACGACTCCTGGAAAATCCTTATTTGTTCAGAGATTTGCCCTTTTGTTGTGCTCATAAAATTCATGAATAATAATAATACATGACTCAGGCATTTCCCTATTGTGTAGAAACTGCACTTTTGCTATCTCTGATATGGCTGGAGTTGCAGGTCATTCACTCATCTCAAACATGAAATGCAATTGTTAAAATTGCAAATTCAGAAGAAGAATGCCCTAGAGGAGGCATCATTTACCCTTTGGGGTGGCCCAGTGGTTTGGGCTTGGGACTTCCATGTTGGAGGTCTCAAGTTCGAAATCCCTTGCCAGCGAAAGCAAGGGATTTGCCTTCTGGGTCGAGCTCGTCGCACTGAGCTTGCCTAGTGCGGGTTACCTCTCCTATGTGGTTTGCGAGCTATTGCATAGGAGCGGGAGTTTTACCTTGTGCGCACCCAAAGGGTAGCGGCTGCGGGTTTCCCTTGTCATAAAAAAAAAAAAAAAAGGAGGCATCATTTAATTTGGAGGATTGTTTCCTTCAGTTCAGTATTTGGGTTTGACAAGCCTAATATAAAATTGTAATTCATCTTGCAGCTTGTAATGCTAATGTGGAGCTATATTAAGGTAGTAATTCAGGATCCTGGTTCTGTCCCTGAAAACTGGAAACTAGTATCGGAGCAGAACATAGAGGAGGGCAACTCAGTTGCTTTATCTGATTATGCATCAATCGAGAACCCTACTCCAACATTATCAACTGAACAGATAGAAAGAAGACAGTCTCAGTCTAGAGGCTATTGCAGTAAATGCCAAAACGGCAAGCCACCACGTTGTCATCACTGTTCTGTTTGTACGTGCTAGTCTGATTAACTATTTGCTTATTCCCAAACTTCGATTGTACAGATAAAGTTTTCCTTTTTTCCTTCAGCGGAAGTATAGGTGATAAAATGGGTAAATGGATTGTAATATGAGTTGTATGATTCTTCACCCATGCTCATTTGTACCCCGCATATTTTAACTGTTTTGTCCATTTTCCACCTCTAGCCCAAAGGAATAGCATGTCTTGGAGTGCTACACCCTAGGATCTTTATCTTAATCCTTATCTGGCATATTTGGTGTGAGATGAGAGGTTTACTTTCGTATTCATTTCTCTTCTCTATTGTCTTTAGACATTTCTCCTGTCAAAGTCTGGTCGATTTGGGTATGCATATTTTCCCATGAAGTCGCATGCACGGTGATTTCGATTTCTCTGTACCATGTCTTAGAAGTGTCACCTGATTAGTTACATCATTTTATCCCTAAGACCTTTTGTTCTATGGCTATCGTGGCATGTCTCAATTTGCAGTAGTTAGGAACTTATAGGACCAAAAACTAATATCTGCTGAACTGAAAATTCTATTTTGTCTTGTAGGTCAAAGATGCGTTCTTAAGATGGATCACCACTGCATATGGGTTGTCAATTGTGTCGGGGCTCGCAACTACAAGTTTTTTCTCCTTTTTGTGGTATGGCGTTGGCTTTTAAACATTTTTGCTTAGTTTTGTAATGCTATTTGCAGAAAAATCTAGAAGAAACACACCTGCAGTCTTTTCTTGCCTGTGAATGAGGTCCTGAACATGTTCATAGCCTAAGTATGGTGAATTTATAACGGCCTTCTTCTTGCTGCTATTATTTTGTCGCCGTTATAGTTATGCCATTCATTAAAAGGTCTTTAAAGTAATCTTAGATAGAAAGTTGATGCAAGTTTGAATCACCTTCTTATATCCATTTTGGGATTTTCTGTTTCCTCTACATGTTTTTGCCTACTGAAATCTTAGTGACCGAAATCGACTTTAAGACCTTTTTCATGAATTTGGTGTGAAAAAGTTATGCTGCTTTCTTCAACAGCTCTCTTGATTTTTGATGAATGCATGAGGATTGAAGTTTTTTTTTGATGAAAGCATGAGGATTGAAGTTTTACGATAAGGCAACTGTCTTAAATTATCTGTTCTGACAAACCGAATCAGTAAGTAGTAAGTATAAACAAGCCAACTTATGTCACTCAATCAACTGTGATTCCCCATTTTGGAGTTGTCATATGACTCCCTATATCTATTCTTCTCATTAGGGCCCAGTCCTTTTCAATACTTGTAAATAATTTGTCTTTTAAGGCAGATTAAGTCTTCTCTAAAAGTCTGGGTTCATTAAATTTCACACATTCCAATAAAAAGCAGAGTTTCACTAAATTTCACACCTTCCCAATAAAAAGTAAAGGTTCACTAAATCTCAAGCATTTGCAATTACAAAGCTTTGGTGAACAAATGGTCTTACTCTTAGTGTAGGAGCAACAATAATTTATCGTTAATCTCAAGTTGGTTTCACATTTTTTTTCCTTTTGAGTGCTGTTCTTAGGGGCATTCATTTCTAGAGATTATAGATGTTTTAAGTTAATTTCCTTCCATTAAATTTAAGATTCACTTTGTCCACTTTTTAGTACCTTAAACATTATCAACTATATTGGTGCATTTTTATGTCTAAGAAGAAGCCAAATCATCTGAAATGACTTCTAGTTTTATCTTTATTTGTGCTATCTGCATCCTCTATCTGTTTTAAGCATTCTAATCAAGTCCAATCATGTATGATCACACATCTAACTTAACGTTGGTAATTTACAACTCTTAACTGGAGGATACTTTGGGCCTTACTGACCCAATATTCACACTCATATAATATTGTCTGCATGTGACTTTTCAATTTCAACCATTTTTGCTTTTAATTTATGAGTAACCATTACATTCTCCGAGAAGATAAGGTGCAGATGCTTGAATTATCAGCATTTAGATACCATAATCACATTTGCTCACTTCTTCTTTTATTCTTATATGGGGACTAAACTTGGAGGTTGCAGCACATATATTATGTCATACATTAGTTATCTTAAATCCTAGTTTTCTAGGGATGCTTCTCCACAGTTACAACATTTTATTGACTTTTCAAATGCATACACTAAGAAATTTTTTCCTGTGAGCTATTAGTTAGGTCATCCATAAATTAAGTAGGCAAGTAGGGAATTAAGGAAATCTCTGATTTATAACCACAGTTATAAGAAACTCCTCTTGTATTTGTTTCCACTATTCTCACACTAGTGACCACTTCTATATACATACTCTTTATTGCATTTATATATTTGATATGCTTTTCTTTTTACTGAAGCACCAACCAGATGATTAGACTTTGATGCTTTACCATCTGCTATTTCCGAGTCTATGTATATCACGTGAATATCCTTCTATTTAAATTTTCATCAATATTTTTGATAAAAAAAATGGTATCTTAGTAGGTATAAACCAAATTTTCTCTTTATCCTTGTAATGTGTCTAAGCTTATGCTCTATCATCCTTCCAAAAATTTTCTAGGACACCTGAAGTTAATAACGCGAGAGTTTGCACACCTTTGAATATCACTTTTATTCTTTCTAGTTGGGACAAAGATAGACTTTTTCCGCTCATTGAAATCTTTTCATCCTTTAATATAATACTTTGGTTATTTTTTTAGCTATGCTTCCACAACCATCTCCAATGAATTTCTAGACCTCTATAAGGATCAGATTTGAGCCATAGGTTTTTTTTGGCTCTCATATTCTTTATGATGATTTTGCTTCAATATACTTAATTTTGGTCATACTAGCTCATACTACTTTATACATTTTTCCCTTATTGCCCTAGCGTCAGATACAACTCGTGTAAGACTTTTCTTTTGTTTTTTAGCTTCTTAGCCCTCTTGTACTCTTTAAAGAACTCTCCATCTTCAAGGCTGGGAATTTCATTTTTTTTTTTTGCTCTAACTGCTACTCAGATTCGTTGTTCTTCCACCAAGTTCTTGTGGTAATGTTCATATGTTTCAAGACATAGCTAGAACTACACTTGCTATTTTCTTATGTCAACTTGTCATTTTCTCCCACCGAGTATTTGAATTATCTTCTTTGTCTCTTGCTTCCTCTTTCAATAACTTGTCTTTAAATGCTATTTCATTTGTACCTCTTATTCTCCACCACCAATTTCTCAATGGTGTGTAGCTTCTTTCCTTTTTCCTTGTGCTTGCTTACTTCACATCTAGAAGTATTAGTCTATGTGGGGGTGGTTTGTGCTTTTCTTGATGTAAATATGTAGTCTTACATGTGGTACTATCACTTTTAAAGACAAGGATGAATTTAGTTTCCTTCGGGTACCTCCAATTGTTAATCATTATCAAGTGTGATTCCCTCTTTATAGAGTTGTTGCAGTTTAAGCGAACGCACAAGGAAAACTCTAAATTATTATTCCTTCAATCCTATTTTATGTGACACACTTTCTTTTTAGTCAACCTCTAGAAGAATGACACCTTTTTATATTTAGAAACAATTTGACTTTAAACTCTATTTTACTTTGGTGAGTGGTGACATGATTTTATGGTCTCATAAATGTCATGACATGTTCTAAGACTACACGTTCAGGAGCCTTTCTTTCTTTCTCAAATGTCTGTGCGTAGTCAAACAGCTTCATTTAAAATGCGACGGTGGGAGTATGTTTTTCTTCATTTCTAGTGTCATAGGAAGATCTGCCATGTGTTTGATCAAAAACATCAGTGTATTCAGCCACATGTCTATTTAGATCTCAATACAGATCTGTGATTCTTTGAAACAAAGTATTTCATGTCTTCTTTGAATTTAGTTTTAGTTTTTCATTATATGCACACATGATATTGATCGTCTCATTTTCTTGCACTAACCTTGATGGGATAAGTCCTGTCATCCGTTTTCTTTACTTATTTCTCAACTATCACAATTTACAGATATATTGATTCATATCTATTAGTATCGTGGTAAGCATTAAAAAATGCATCCAAGGTCATAACAAATACTTTGTTCCAATTTAAGTGACATAGTTTGAATTGCCACAAAGTTTAAGAAGCAAAAGAAGTCTTTTAAAACTTGTGGTCTTAGAAATGCCATAACATTTTTGTGGCTATCAAACTTTGGACTTCTGGTCTTAAATATACCATAACATTCATGTGGTTATGAGGCTTCTCATTAAGGGAATAATGGAAGTGTAAAATAAATTGTTTAAAATTTAGAGTTGTCGTTCTTTTTGGAACGGACTAAAAAGGAAAACGTGTCATATAAATTAGAATGGAGGGAGTAGTATAAAATGAAAAGCATAAGAACATTATGACCTCTCAATATTAGAGGGATGGAGTCGAGCAATGGAAGCGAAACAACACCTCTTGGTTTTCCTTTCTTCTTATATATGCTATGGCTTTGAGTACTTAGTATGGTTAAGGAATTGCTAAGAATTGTTTGTAGTTTCAATTATCACACAAGAACCCACTAGTTTCTTCCAAAATTCATATTTTACCCTTGGTATTGTGTATTGTCCTCCTGGTATTTCCTTTCTGGACATGTCTCAAAACTCAGAGACACGTGTCAAAATAGAGTGACATGTGTGTCTGAAATTTAATAAATTAAAATGATGTGGCAGACTCATATTCTCATTTGTTTGTGTTGGATTTGGATACGAGTTAGCTCGTGTCTGTCACTCATTTGTGTTGGACCTGAATTAGTCTTAGATGATCCTCCTAATTTAAAATTTCTTTTCCTACCTCTTCCCAGAATGAATCTTATATGATATAATGTTTGGTTTCTGTGCTTCTAAGGACATTCCCATACATATAATATGTAATGTTTCCTTTCTGTTCCTGTCTGACAAGTATCTTTGCAGGTGTACACATTTTTGATAACTACCTTGGACACTCTGGTACTGCTGCCCAGTTTTATAAAATTCTTTCGGCAAACCAAGAATCAGTCATTATTACCAGGCAATATTGCAGTCATTTTTCTAGTCTTCGGTAAACAGCGCCTACTATCTTAGTGACTTAGTCTTGATTGTTATGATTCCCTTGTTTCTTACCGATTTGTCCTTGATGCAGTTTTGAATCTAGCCTTTTCACTCAGTCTTCTCTGCTTTGTAATTATGCATGCATCTCTGCTCTCAAGCAACACCACTTCGGTGGAGGTATGTCAAACCTTGATATTATAGTTCATTATATGTCAATTTTGGTGCTTCTCCTTCAACTCGCGGAATGATAAGGAAAACAAACAAATATGTTCCCTTGAATAGTTATCACATTGTTTTATGTCGTCTTTTAGGTTTATGAGAAGAAAAAATCCGCGCTGTGGAAGTATGACATGGGCTGGAAAAGGAATTTTGAACAGGTTTTTGGCGCAAATAAGGCATTATGGTTCTTTCCGTTGTTCTCGAAGAGAGATATGGAGAACATACCGGCACTACATGGAATGGAATTCCCAACACGTTCAGATGCTGTAGAATGAGTTGTTATAGAGGGACGTATGTATAACTTTGTATCATTACCTCAGACAATGCAACAGCAGATGCTAGAGTAGGTGAGAAAATGTGAGTTTATGAACTCACCATTGTAGTGATGTATCTAAACAGAGTTTAGAGAAAAGGGGGAGAAGAGAATATCATTGATCTGTGAGAAGAAGTGGTTCCAATTGAGGCATTTACACTGGCTTATATAGCCTGGAAAACTAACCAACTAACTTTCTACTTGACACATTAATTGAGATAACTAACTAGTAAACATCAATTAACTACACTAAACGAATTAACTAACATTGGGAAATTTACTGTAGTTAACTAACATTAGGAAATGCACTGTAGCTAACTAACAGATTTTTATATTTGAACACACCCAGTTTACCATCAATTGATTGATTGATATTTCAAATTTACATTAGGAGCATGTTGGTTGTGTACTTATTTATCTTATGTGTAAATGTTCTGTAACATAATTCTGAAATATGTCCTGTATGAAAGCTCAATTTGTGTAACGACTGCCCATCTGTCTTTGACATGGATCTGGTGAAATTGAATTCTCCGGGAACCCCTATATGATGTCGAATCAGGAACGTTATGAACAATTATACAGAGTATCAAGAAATGTTTGAATCAAGTTTCTATTACTATAAATTGAATTCTATTCTCATGATCTATATTCATGAAAGGATGAAACTTGCCAAGTTGTTGTAATATCCCAAAAAAACTGTTTTAAGTTCACAATACATTCATAATTGAAACTGATAACCTGAATCGAAAAAAGTTAGTCGTTTATAAGTAATGGGTTATTGGTTTAGCGGTTCAGATAACGATTTTGATTTTTGTTTTTGTTATCGGGTTATCGATTCTTAACGGTTTGAGGTTTTTTCTTAATGGGTTAACCGATAATCCAATAGTAAATTAAATAATTATATTTATACCATTTTGTATATAAAGTCCTAGAGTTTAGTTTCCTACTTTTATTTTTGGCTATCTCAAAATCTTGGTTATTCTACAATGTAAAAGTGTTTGTTTTTGAGCAAGATGCAACTTGTGAACTCTTGTACATGATTCATTCGATTTGTCACCTTGTTTCTATGTGATTTTTATTAATTTATTTTTGTGTCAAATCTTAACGGTTAAACCAATAACCAAACCGATAACGATCAATAATTGATAAGCTAATATCTTAATGGTTCTATAATTGTGTAGCATCTCTACAAACCGATAATCAATAAGTCAAACCGATATATTTTAAAATCGAACCAAATCGACCGACACGCAACCCTACATCCACCCCCTTACCCATCTTCTCCAGCGCTTTTTGCAGAAAACAATCCCAACCCCACGATTTTTCTTATCAAAATTGATTTGTTTTATCCCCATCAATCAAAGTCTTGTGCTAAATATGAGTTCTCAGTACTAAATATTAGTTTCTTGATTTTTTTTTAAACCTTTCAATAATCAGACAACATGATTGAATGTAGAACCGTAGATCAACTACTAAAAGAAAGGGCAAATGCGATGTGATGTGCATTCCTCCATTAACACCTATCTCTTTTTAAATGCTTCAAATTCTATAAAAAAAAAGGGTAAGATATCGATTATTTTTAGTCAAACTAAATTGAGGAGGAAGAAGGGAAACAAAATAAGAAAATGTGTTCAAACTTGAGGAAATCTCTGCTGCTGGAATTCACTGCTTCCTCTGTCACCATCAGATATATTTTTCCATGGAAGGAGTTTAAGTTTGGGAAGATGGTGGCTGAAAATGGGGAAGAAGATGAAGAAATAAAATAAAAAATAGTTAAAAAAGCCTCTCACGCGCATATAGTGAGTGTATCACACTCATTGTGCCATGTTAGCAAAAAGTGTCAAAATGACACAGCGGAACCCTATATAAGATGTTTAAATTGAACATTGTTCAGTTAAAGTGTTTAATTGAAACTTCGTGCCAACTTTAGGGGGCCATCGATAGATCTGTAGAAAGCCCCAATAGAGGATTTAGTACATACACCATCTTAATACTCAATAAGTATCATTGACTCTCTTTACTCATAGTTGTTGGGACGACTTTATAGAAATCAATGAACCAATGTTTTAGATATGATACATCAAGCTTGATCTTTCATTAAATTGAGTTGATTTATGTTTAGGAGTGACACCTGGACGAACACCTAGCTTAGTTACGAAATAAGATGAAATATAAAAGCTCGTCAATTAGGACTGCCTATATATTCCCGCTCAATAATGTAGTTAAACAACTAATTGGAGTAGGCGATTAGAGATCGGGAGACCATGATCATAAAATCAACCCAGTAAATCAGTAATTTGATAACCGTAGTTAATTCATGCATAAAATATGATACATGAAACCCTACACATGTTGCAATCTTGGAATTTTCCAAGTGTTGTAAGAAATCTTATTATTTAATTCCAGCATTCTTTTCTTATAAACAAAAATCAAACAATTTTTGCACTCTTAAATAAATAATTAGACTAGTATAATTTAGTAAATAGTTAATTGACAAGTCCTTGGGTTCGATAATTCGATTCTTTTAAAAGCCACTATATTACTTGCGCGACCACATACACTTGTGTGTGCAATTGGGAGCAACAGGTTTTGGTGCCGATTTCACGTATCAGGACACTTCTTCCAATTCTAAGTGCCAATAATCGTTAGTCAGTAATATAACCCAACTAAGTGAGTTGCGGTCGGATCCCATAGGGAGTGTTACGTGCTTAACATTCAAAAACCAAGTACAAATATGTTCAAGTCAATCATAGGTAAAGAGATTTACGAATAAAAGCATAATTCAAATTAAAGGGTGACACAAGTGTCAAATAGCAGGGTTTTTTTTTATTGTAGTTCTCAACTACCACAACAACAAATAACACTAATTAACAAGTAAAGAGACGGATTCTTGGGATGTGATTGGATTATAGGCTAAGGTAGACAAATGGGTAATTGCAACTGATAGTAAATAGCTGTAAATCAGTGAATAAGCTAGACTTTAGTGGGGATCAACTTTCTTCTGAACAATTTATCCCGAATCAAGTGGGTTTCTCTCGAACACCAACAAACAACAATTAAGAACAACCTACGCTTTAGTCCATTCACTCTCTTGAGCTGAATGTGTGGAAAAGGGTTTAAGATTCAATCTCTCGAGCTTAACCCTGACAACCCAATACCCACAGACCATCAAATCAGTAATCTTGGTTTAAAACCTCTCTCTCGGGCAAGCCAAAAACACTATGGTAGAATTGCATTTGCAACTACAACCCTTTAAATTAAACCACAATTACTGATTGAAATCACTTTTAAACAGCATTTAAACTATCAATTAACAATACCCATAAGCTAAATCAATCCATAATCACATAATCACACCCCAAGAATTGGGGTTTTAGCTAGACATCATAAAAAGATAGAAATTGTTACCAAATTGTGTTTCCATCAACGAGGTAGGATTAATTTCATCTTTACAAAGGTCCAAATTGAAGAATCTCAAAGACTCACTTCCAATTTCTCAAAAATGGAAAACTTCAATTATTCAAAGCTAAGGAAAATATTGTCTCCAAACTCAGACTTCTATCTAAAACTGATAAGAAATTCTATATTCTGAAAACTGATACTAAACTAAGAATTCAAAAATGTATTTCTAGTCGCCAAAAATATGCTGCGAAGGACCATTCGGCGTAGAAAGTCAGGATTGCCGATCAACTCGACAATCCGCCCTTTGGTCAGTTCCATCGCCTTTTTTGCTTTGGTCTTCAACATCCGCAAGTTCTGTACCTTTAGGTGATCCAACGCTGTATCGCGGAACCGTTCGACAACACACCGATCGCTCCTTTCTCTCGCCGACATGATTTTCTCCTTCAGGGCTTGGCACACTGGAACTTTAGGCGAGATACTGGCCACTCGGCGACTCGCCCAATGGATTAGGCGATCATTAGGCCTTCTTTTCTTCGTTCTTTCAGGTGCTCTGTTCCTCTTTACTCCTTAGTGTCCATGCTTTGTTCCTAAATCCAAATACCCGGAAAACAAGGATTTTACATCAGTTATTGGCACAAAATAAGCATTTGAGGACACTAAATCTATCCAAATAAAGCCCTAAATGAGTCTGAATCGTGGACTACTCAGGTACCGCTGCCGGGGACTTAGATATTAGCTGTTGTTCTAGGTTATACTTTTTATTTTTATTTATTTATTTACTTTTTGTTATTTTATTAGTGTTTTAGAAAAAATAATTTTTTATCTTGGTTTGAATAATTTGGTACTCTTATTGATATGAATGATTGGGATAAATCGTGTTTGGGTAATTAGTATTCTCATAAATATCCTTATAATTATTGTAACAGACACCAATTGGATATCGAGTGCCCTATATGTCATATATATGATCGTCAATATATTCATTGAAATGGTTGTCCTAAATCATATTCCCTTCCCCCGAAACCCATTATGATTCTTTTGTTATTTGTGATGTTGGCTGGGGCGATGAAGTGGAGAATGCAAAACAAGAGGCGCGCAATGTGAATTCACTTATGGAATGTACAAACATGCTCGGCAAAGTTAATTCAAAAATCACAGAACAAATATTTGAATGTGGGGAAGAGCAATCAAAAATCATAGAAACTGTTGGATAACCTTGACGCTATTCAATCAGAAATTACAGTCCAATCTAAATTAGAAGATAGTGAAGCCCAACAAGGAGAAAGTTATGGAGAAACAAAGATAGTGAGCCAATCATGGCTACAAGAACAAGCTTGATTTTGGTCTTGAACTTGAACTTGATCTTGATCTTGATTTTGAACCCGAACTTAACCTTGAAATTTATCTTGATCTCGAACTTGAACTTGAACTTAATCTTGATCTTGACTTCTAGTTGAATTCCAGGGCTTTGAGCTTTATCTTGAATTCGGTGGTCTTGATCTTGATCGTTCTTGAAACATGAATGCTTAAATTCTTGAATTCTTGAACTTATAGCTTGTAGATAAATCTGCGGCTTTTGATCCACGAGCTTTCTCTAGCTTTTCATTAGAATTCTTGGTTCTTTATTCTAAATTATGAGGACACTTATTTATAGTTTTAGAATAGAGTAGTTGTGATAGGAATATTATTCCATTCGGCCAATCAGATTTAACTGACATGGCATATAAGCATTATGGAGCAGGCTTTAATTAAATCATATTTATTGGATTTAAATAATTAAATCAATTATATTAATCCATAATATTTATTTGGACTAATATATTCATGAATTTAATATAATCCAAATCATTTAATAAATTATATTTAAATAAATTTTAAATGATTACATGTTTGCAAAAAATTTAAAGTGACAGAAAATAAATTACAATGACAAATAAAATATGAAGAAATATGATTTTATTGATAAATATTACGGGTACAATTATGTTCCTCCCTTAATTCTACTCTGCTAAGATTTATCCATGATTCGACGGCCGTTAGTGACTTATTTCTTGAACTAGGATGATTTAGATTTGATCTCATTATGAATATTCCATCAATTTGTGGAATATTCGAGATCTTGATGATTTTTAAAGATACCCAAGAGTTCATAAGATATTTTGAGATGCCTTTTAAGGGAATTTTGTACCCTTCATATGGGTGTGAACTAGGGTTTAAGGTTAAGGTACCTCCAAAAAACCTTATTTGAATTGAACACACCTTCTAAAGTCCCAATTCAAATTGAACACGTCTTGTAGAGTTACACAAAAGTTCAATGTCTAAAGCAAGTGATGTGGGGAGGAAGATTTGTGTATCCCAGATACATTGAATAACACTATATACACACTAGATATGTATCTATATCTGTCAAGTGTGATTCGTATGTATTTGGAATACAAGTACATAGGAGGGTTGAGATCGAGATGTGAGGGAGGCAAATGATATGAGTTTGTCTTTGTTTCCTAGATACATGTGAATCCACTTAGTTATAGTGTATCGAGAACAAATTACACCTAATTTTGACCCTATATATCCTGAGATACATGTATCTAAACGTACCAAAATCTATCAATAATGCAAA
Source organism: Solanum acaule (assembly GCA_036250505.1). NCBI lineage: Eukaryota > Viridiplantae > Streptophyta > Magnoliopsida > Solanales > Solanaceae > Solanum > Solanum acaule. The sequence continues at coordinate 22,360 of JAJOOR010012835.1, forward strand.
CTAGAGTTGATCGGCTTTGTCCATTTATGAAGGTTTTGAATTTGTTAAATTCTATCCTTTTATTTAAATTATATAGATTACTTACAAGTTATCATATAATAAAATGACACTTTTCTGAATGCATTATCTACTTGCAAATTAGTTGGTAAGAAAAAGTAAAAAGAGTGTCATCATCAAATGTTTTAACTACTAAACTTCATAATTGTAGTTCGTACTTGTTCGTTCTTAATTATAGACTGCGGGTTTGAATATAAAAAATAGCTAGTTAACGATATTATGATATTATACGATACACTTACATTGACGTGTATGATAAGCAATGTTTACTCATGAGGATGTATCTGAACTTCATCTACAAAAAATTACACCGTAAATCAAGATAATTTATTTTTATTTTTTATGTATATATAGCAATCGGTTCTGAATTATGTGAACACATGAATTGGCGCAGTTGTTTAGGTGTTAAAATGCACCTCGAAGTTTCAAATTTCAAGCACTATATTTTATTTTTATGTTTCAAACTCCTTCAATTAAAATCATGAATCCACCACTGCTTATATATAGGCAATGCGTAGAACTATATCTTCCTTCTCGCTTCAGAGTTTTAGACCACAAATATTGTGGTGAAGTGGTCGGTAAGTACTCCTTTCTTACCTAGAAGATTTAAGTTTGTGCCCTAAAATTACAATCGTTTTTTATAAGATAGGTTTACCCCTTAATATTTAATCAATTAAAGCGAGTATGAATATCGAAAGAGAAATATAATATCAAATGTTTACCCTTTTACTATTTATTCCATTTTTTTGCAGACTTGCAAGAAAATTATGAAGTTAGGTTAGAAAATTTTTGTTCCATGTGCGGCGCATCAAATATGTATTTATATAGTTATGGTTGCTCAACTGATTTTCATCACCTTTTTATCATATTTTTTGCTTTAATTAATTCATCATTAAAAATAAAAAATAAAAAAAAATAATAAATATATATATATTATTTTAAGTCACAATTCTAAAACTAATTAAAATTTAATTGTTTTCATGTGAAAAAAAAAATCCTCATCACAAAAGGCTATAGTTGAGTTAAAAATGAAAGCTATTTTAGATAGTCGTCAAATACAAGTCAAACATCGTTATAAGTCATAACAATATTTGTTACGATGGCATTTAAATTTAAGGAATTGTTTTCCTTTAAAATCAAATTTCATATTATATTTTACTTCTCTATAACAACAATAACATTCTTCATTGGAGCGATACTCTATTTGTAAGATTACTTTTCTATAAAATCCAAACTTAATTATTGTGTCAATTCATGGAAATTATCATTGATGTCATAAACATAGTAAAACTCAACTACAAACATTCATAAAGAATATATATTTTCTAATGATGCATGATCATAACTTCACGAGGAAAGACTATTAGTGTTTGACATTCTTTACATTCACATCCTTTCTAATTTCACAAATTTATGTTTATAATATGTAAATAAGATCTAAACGCTAAATACTAATATACATATATAAAAATATAGGGTAAAAAACTTAACTATACAAGTTAAGTACCTTAATTACCACTATATAGCAAGATTTTTTTTTCTGCCTATATACCAATATTTTTTTTTAAAAGTTGTGTTTTACTATTAAAAAAGGGTAAAAAAGTAAAAAAAAAACGGCTAATTAATGGCCCACGATTTTCCAATATTTCTCAAATCTTTTACCTTCCATGATTTGCTCAAATTGGTTATAAATATTTTCTCCTATCACCAAAAGGTTTCTTAACAAAAATAGAACTCTCTTGTTCATTTCTGGTCCACTTCAATCATGGATACCAACAATTATTCAATCCTAATTCACCATAAAGGACGTTGGGACGCATCGGGTATTAGTGATAATTCAATATTTGATTGGTATTACTTTTTTAATTCTTTTTTGTAATTGAAAAGTTGATGGTTACGTTGTGATTACTATGATTGGTATTTGATTTTGTATTACAATGAACAAAATAACGTTGCAAATATATTGAAAACTTGATGGTTCATTGTGAGTACTATGAGTCATTTATTCATTTAATTAATGGTGTAATATATGTTGTTTATGTTATAAACCAGTTTCGTGTTCATATTTTTTTAATTAATTCTTTGATTTTTTTAGGGTTATGATAATCGGAATACAAATATATTTAGTGATAATAGATGTTTTGATAATTGTTTTGGTGAAAGTGAACGTTTTTTAATTATCAAATGTTGGACTGCATGTTAGTTGTACTACTGATTTTCTTTGTGTCATTTGGAATTGGTTTTCTTGGTACTAATGATGGTAAACATGTTGATTACCTGTTGGTACATAACTATGGTGTATATGGTGTAAACAACAGATTTAAAATCGCGTTTTAGCTATTATGAGTCGTTTATTTATTTTATTAATGGTGTAATATATGTTGTTGTTATTCACCAAATCCATATTCATATATTTTTTTATTAATTCTTTGGGTTTTTTTTTTTTTTTTTTTTATGATTTTGACAATCGGAGTACAAATATATTTGTATTACTAAAATTCTTGATTTCGGAATTGGTTTTCTTGGTACTACTACTGGTGAACATGTTGATTAACTGTTGGTACATAACTATGGTGTCTATGGTGTAAGTAAACACCATATTTAAAATTGTGTTTTAGCTATTATGAGTCGTTTATTTATTTAATTAATGGTGTAATATATGTTTCTGTTATTCACCAAATTCGTGCTCATATATTTTTTAATTAATTCATTTTTTTTAGGGTTTTGACAATCGAAATACAAATATATTTAGTGATAATATATGTTTTGGTAATTAATTTGGTGAAAATGTTGACTGCATGTTTATTGTATTACTGATTTTGTTGGTGTAATTTTGAATTGGTTTTCTTGGTACTACTGATGGTGAACATGTTGATTACCTGTTGGTACTATTGTTGGCCACTAGATAACGACCGAAAGAAGGATTCAACGAAGGAAAATACAAGAGGAGTAAAATCACTTATAGTAAATGTGGTACATCAGGGCATAACAAAAAGACGTGTCCAAAGTTTGCGAATCAGAAAGAATAATGATGTATTAATTTGAACTTTTTTTGTTGGTGTTATGTAAAACTTCTGGAATTTTTTATGAATGATAAATGTAGTTTTATCCAACTTTTGTTTATTCTTGATAAGTGTATTCATATTATTATTGATGCAATTAACCTATCTTTGGTATTGTAATGTTTGGCTGAAATTCTGGTATTAAATACCAACCTGGAATCTTGAAAATAAACAACAGGATGTTACCAAAAATAATACACAATGTTAATTTCAAAATTTTGGTATAATGTTTGAGAAATACCAAAAGTTTTAACCACCAATAATGATTTTCTTATTATAATTGCTAACACGTACAATTTTGGTGTAATTGTGGTGAAATAATCACAAATTGTGGTGTATATAATGGTTGATATTTTGGTATTGCCTACACACCTGAAAGATTGAATACGAAAATTTAATAGTTTTATTTGAATTGATATACACAATTGGTTTACTTTTGGTGGAGTAAGCACAAAAATTTGTAGAAATGTTTAAGTATATATTGGCTGTCAATGAAGCCCCACAAGAAAACTAGCACTTGAAATAAGTGAATTTTCAATCTTAATCACTGAAAGTGGAATTTCTGTAAATACAATAAAGATCAATTCTAAGGTCACACATATTTCCACAATCTGAAATTACTTTTCCCAGCAACCAAACAGATAAGGGAAAAAGAACACAATAAACTTAACAAAAGGTAAAATACAAGAAAGTATCAACTTCCCTCACTAACACAATGATTTCGAGAAACCAAAAGCAAAAAAGTGACGGAAAACTGAAAATAAAAAAATCACATGAAAACTCACAAAATCATCAAAACATATCCAAAATGCAACTAGGATACCATCCAAACGCAAAACAAGGGAATAAAATCCATAAAGAAATACAATATGGGCGGACTATCAATACCCATTACTTGTTTATTAAGTCGAGGGCTCTTGCGTGGAGTCTTATCCATCGGTGGAGGAATATAATTCTAATTGAAAAAGAACTATGGTGATTTTGGTTGTAAAAAATAAGGACTTGAAAAAGTGGAAGGTTACAATTTTGTTCTTGAAACGTAATACAAAGAAAGATGGAGATTGAAATCTAAAAAGTAGAAGATGAATGGTTTTTACTTGGAAACAATGAATCACCTAGGTAAGAACACCAACTTTATTGAAAACATAAAAGGTTTTATAAAAAAGGAAGCAAATAAATTGATCCCAATAAAACTGTCATTAACTCATGGAAAGTAAATATATCATGTACATGAAAACGTATATAACCTGGACTGTTTAGGAGAGATAAAATTGAAAATTATTAAATACTCTAATTATGCTCCACATGAAAAGGCACATAATTAAAAACCATAAAAAGATAAAACTGAATAGAAAGAGAAAATCGGGAAAAAAATACATTAAAATAAAAATTAATAATTATTTTGTTATCTATGTAATTTAAAAATTGTTTATGTAATTATATATAAATATATTGATTTTAAGTTAATTAAAGTCTTAAAGTGTATATTTTTGTAATTTTCACTTAAATCTCTTAAAGATGAACCATGTCTGTTATGGTGATTTATTTTATTTACTTAGTCATTTTTTATAAAGTTTTTTTTTCTAAAATGTCTAAGTTCATTTCTTTTCAAATAATTTTTAAAATATTTGGCACTTACTTATACATGTATTTTTTCAAAGTTAGTCCAATAAAAGTTTTCAAGTCATCGAATAATCGCGTGTTAGCGGACATTTCAAGTGAGAAAACCCTTTTTGAAATGAAAATGAGAACCTTGTGCCCTTTCTTTGGAATTTTGAAAAGATTTTTCTGTTGTAAGTCTTTTTGAAATTAGTTTAAAAGTTTACTTAATTTTTTTAAGAAAATTAGGTGGGGAATCTTTAAGAAATTGTTTTTTTTTCCGTAAAAGTTGAAATCAATTTTAAAACCAGTTTTTTCTTTCATAAAACACACTCCTTACTCTTCAGTGGATCAAGTTAAACTATCCATTTCACAGTGATAACTTAACAAGAATTCAGACTAAGTTAAAATAATGACACAGTATTTTTACGTGGAACCTGGCTCACAAGGATGGGAAAATCACAACCTACACATTCGCAAGATTTCTCCCAATCTTCATTAAATCAATGAGCCTCAACAAAATTCAGATTACAACTCTTGCAATTTAGGAACTAATTTTAATTCCTGAACTCAACAATCAGCCGATGGTGGAACCCACTTCAAGTTATCTCCAATTACTTGAAGTTAACACATACTTCAATATTGTTCCCTAAACACAAACCTTGGAAAACAACACGGTAAATAGACTAGAAGATTGTAAAACATATGACTATGAAACAGATTCTTCAAGTTGGTCCTTTGTATCAGGTGCACTTATATAGTCAGTCAAGAAGAAAAAGATTTCTTAAAGGGTTATATATTCTGTTAGAGATTGGCTCACTCATCGTGTTGTCCATTGGATGTGTGGTGTTAAGATTGAGAAAGATAGAGAAGAATGCAAGTCAAGAAAATGTGTCTCTGGTAAAAAGGCATGAATGAATTTCCTATTATGAACTTGAATAGGCAACAAAAGGATTCAAACGAGAACTCCTTTGATGGAATGTACGCGTCCACTAGTGATCACAGGACCAGGTCTTTTGGTACAGTTAAAGTGCAGAAAGTAAATAACTAGAAGTAAATAGGCACACAAGATTTTACGTGGAAACCTCCTTGCTCAAGGGAGTAAAACCACGACCTGTCACACAGGATTTTCAACTGCCTTCACTAATCTCCAAGCAAAAGTGAATACAGATTTCAACTACACCAATGAGACTAAATTATTAATCTCACACTAAGTAATACACATATTACTTACTGAATCAAATCAATACATCCATTGCCCACTATATTAACTATCACTAATCAATATAGACTTCAAACAGTAAGACACAAAGTTAACTCTAACAATGTTCTTACACCGACTCACACAAAGGTTTGAAACATTTCTTATAAGAGTGAAACGAATCCTCCAAGTTTAGCACATTACAAGCATTCAAAACAATAGCACACACAGAAAGCACATCTTCAGTTGGTCAAGTCCCTTGCTGTATTTTTGTAATTTGAAGCTTGGTTTCTCTCTCTTTGAATGAATGAATCATCAAGTTGTTTGGCTATTTGATTATATCAATCAAGAAGAGTTGTTGACCACTGGAAAAACAACCTCGTCCGCTCCTATTGGTGAAGTACACTGGCTTGTCTCACCAACATACTATATAAGACTATTAATTAATTCTTTAATATTTGTAATTATTTTCTAAGTAATATTACATTTAAAAACATATTATTTTTAAGTATATTACTTGCATCCCGAATTAACAATTTTTCTAATTTGATTTTTTAAATTTTTGTCAACTTTAAATATTAATTTAAAATTATAATTATTTTTCACTATGAAGAATGCACAAAATTTACATGATAATTCAAACAATCCACTTTTATGTTGTAGTGATAAATTGTTAAACTACACTATTTAATGAACATGAAAATACTTGATGCAATAGTTCAAAATTGAATATATATATATATATATATATATATAAATAGGGGAAGTAATTAGTATACGAAATAATTGGATACAAGATGGAATGGTTAATTTAAACAATTTTTAGCTACACGTTAAAAAAATGCATTAATAGAGCATTCATGAGAGCAACTTAATAGTCTTGAAAGTTGAATATTTATGTAAAATTTAAAATAAATTTTACGGTGATGCAATTTTTATTGTGTAATTGTATCTCATTAATGATTTCACTTTTATTTGAATTGTTCGTTAATATGTATTATATATAATATTTGTTACAATTTATGTTATTTAGAAATTCAGAATAAATATAATTTTATATTAAATAAAGAATTTGAAAATAAAATTTTATATTACATGAAGATTATATAGATTATAAGGTGATTATTCCAAAAAGAAGAAATAATTTATATTATGAAATAAGAAAATAAAAATAAAATATAATATTGAAGAGAAAAAAAAATCTTTTTAGATAGTAAAATAGATAATTGAATTAGAGTTGATTGTTAGAAAAAATATAAAACTCTATATTTAGAGAATAAAATAAAGTATATGGTTGGAGATGCCCTAAAGAGTTTAGACCAAGGCCCACCAAAAGAAAAACTAATGGGACCCATCAAATCTTCAACTTCAATGGAATTATAGGGGTATGTTTTGTAATTAAATAGTAAAGAATGGGCTTTTTTTAGAAGTCTTGATAGAGTTCAATTAACAAAGAAATAAATATCAAAAACACATACACTCTCTTTTATTTGAAATTTTTTTGACACATGGCATTTCGCCTTGACAAAAATTAAACAATAAACTATTAATATTAATTAAAAATTGAAGATGAAATTATTACTATCCCAAAAAAAATATGTATCCCCCGTCCTTTTATTTTTTTTAAATTTCTTTTATAAAATATTTTAAAAAAATTCATACTTCACCCTCCCCCCCACCCAAACCACCCACTCATTCCCCCAGAAAATTGATATTATTTTATTTTTAAAAAATAAAAATTCTACCTCATCCTATTCAACCCCCTCCGCTCCTAATTTATTTTTCTTTTCAAAAAAAAAGTTCTTGTTTTGTGTTAGACATGTACTTATATTTTTAGGATTTTTTTCTACTTGTGTACCAAATATAACATAAATAAAAAAATTATTTTAAAAAAGTATTGTGGCGGCAAGTAAAAAAGACTTTCGATATGTCATTATCTAATACAAAACGAGAAAAAGAATTGGACAAGGAAGGTTAGGTGGAGTAGGTAGAATAATTTTTTTTTAAAAAAAATAATATCTAAATTAGTATTTGAAGGAGGGAAGGGAGTTGAAGTACAAAAAATTACATACTTTTATAAAAGAAATTTAAACAAAAAAAAAACTAAAAAAATTGGGGGGGGGGGGGGGGGGGG